>OU015493.1:18821411-18968911 GCA_907164885.2 Dolomedes plantarius | reverse complement strand
ATTAATTTTGTATTTAATTACCTGTTTATTAGAATTTCTTTTAATCATTTTCAATGCTATTTATAATATATCATATTTTTACATTGCAAGATATTTATCATAAATAAATTTAATTAAAGCAAAATTTTAAAATGTCCTAATGCTTATTTAAGGGACAATTAAGTACTAAAAGTGTTCTGTTAGACTTTTCTGGCATTTGTGTACAAGAATATCATATTTCTATTTTTGTTTATAAATCTTATTATAAATTTTTAAAAATGCTGTTAGTTAATCATTAAACAAAGATCAAAATATTTTGTTGCAGGAGGCTTTGTTACCAGGTAAAGATCACCGCATTATTAATATTTGAGGGTGGGGATTGAGACCATGACATTGTACACTGAAATAGCAAATATAAATTAAATAATTGTGCTTCAAAAGATTACTGCCAATGCTCAGTCATATATCAGAATTATGTTTAGCTTTATGATTGTTAAATGCAACTATGTATTTAATAATCATAAAGCTAAGAAAAATCCCAGGGAAAAAAATAGCTATTGTAACTAACAAAATGAATGTTTGTTTCATAATGCTTTTGGAAAATTTGAATTTTTTAAATAAATTTAAAGTAAAATTATTTGCTATTTATACTAATTAATTCCCCCCCCCCAGAAAGTTGTTGTTATTCAAAGTGAATTACAATACATAAGATTGTAACTACCACTAAAACAGCAGAAACAAAGTCTTGGCATATTGCTCAATCATCAAGTAAGTTATTTGGATTTTGATAAATTTAAATCAAATTTTTGTAACAAGTTTTAAAATATAAATTTCAGACTGAAATTGTTGGAGATAATTAAATTTTTTTTAGTACCATACTTTATAGAAATTAAACAATTGTATGTTTTACGTAACATACATAGTTTTATGTAAATGCCTGCATAGAACTCTTCTTCATAATTATTTGCAGTTTTACTATATAATCTGTGACAATAACTTCTATGAAATAACATATGTTGATTTTTATGTATGACATAATAGCTCTGTTCCATGTGCTATCTCATTTACTATGTATTTTTTATTATTTTCTAGACAGTTCAACAGTACGTGGCAGGAAGCATCTAGCATTAAAAAGAAAAAGAGAAGCAGCAAATTTGAAGCTGAGGCTCTTCAAACCCGAAAAACTATGGTGCAAGAAATCGAAACAACATCCCGGCAAGGAATTCTGCTAAAAATTAATCAAAATTTAGAAACATTAATTAAAATAATGGAAGACAAAAATAGTTGTTAGTCAGAAATAAAAAGCTTTTAGAGCTCATAAATGCTGAAGATGTTGTAGAAAAAATGTAATAAACACATAAATTCATGTTTGCACAGTCTAAATTTTTGTAATAAAAACTTGATCTTCCATCTCAAGTGGATTATCCGTATCTTGTAATATCCATTCCCTGCTTAAAGAAAGGGATAACATCCTTCTCCTTCGCAAAGCGAATGACTATTCCGGCTTTGCGAGAGAAAAGACGAGTCTACGAGAGCTCCCTACTAGCCGCAAGTTTTGATCACGTGACGTTCGTATTTACGAGAGAAAAAGGTCTCGCTGTTTGATCTGCATCTCAAATGCAACCCCTCTGCGGAAGGGAGGGGCTTTGCGAGAGCTTTGCTCTCGTAAGTGTTTGATCGGCATACGGGCCTTAGTCTTTAACTCTTCAATAGACACAAAGACATAAGCTAGGGGGGTTGCAGTAGCGATTAAAAAAGATCGTGACACTTAGCGTGGTTGATTTGAATTTTCCATCGCGTGTGATGAGTCATTCTGTTGATGAGTG
This sequence comes from Dolomedes plantarius, assembly GCA_907164885.2. Lineage (NCBI taxonomy): Eukaryota > Metazoa > Arthropoda > Arachnida > Araneae > Dolomedidae > Dolomedes > Dolomedes plantarius. The sequence goes on along the minus strand of OU015493.1, from coordinate 18,967,106 downwards.
TCAATATGCCTTTGGATCCGATTTATTTTAGAGTATAAAATCTGACTTGAAAGATTATTATTTTCATTTATTATTCTGGTTTAATATATAACTTGAAACTTTTTGATTTTGTTTATTTTTATCTTTTCGCTCGCTGTTTGTCAGCTAACCCTAACGTGGACGTCATATTCAGAGGAGTGATTCCACAAAGTGTAAAAGCTTACAAATTGTTGGTTTTTTATTAATTAAAAATCAACGGTAATTAATTTCGATTTTTGAAGTTCTTCAGACCCTCGGCTGTTTTTAAAGACGCCTGTATGTAAAATTTCACGATCGTTGCTCCTAAACTGTGGATTTCTATACAATTACAGAGATACAAACATTCATTTTTATATATTAGATAATTTGTTATAATCACTTCCTGCTACGAAAATTTATTGCCTAGTGATAATATCTTAAAAGTTATAAAGCCACTGTTCCTCAGTAGAGTAAAAACCCTTTTTACTTATGGCACTGATAATGTGTTACCTTATTCTGCCTATTATTAAAAAATTCAAAATGATATATATTTCTACAAATGATAGTTGCTTATTTGAGAGGATTATTTTGAATTTATTTTTGACCGTAGTGCTCTTAATGTTGACTTAATGCTCCTACTTTGAAAATGTCATTTTTTTTTACTATTTTGGTCAATTCCATTTTTTGCAAGAATCGTGTAATTCAATCTTTTCTCTTTTCAAAACCGTTTTGATTTTTATTCTGCATCAATTTGAAGTAAAGTTATAGCTATTTAAAAAAGCATCGTCTGCTACAAAATTGAAGGGAAAAACAACCTTGAATGAGTTTTTCTCAGAATTATGTTTTTTAGCACAAATCTCTACCGTTATCATGATATGTCCCATAATAATGTATATAATTTGATAAAATTTTCAGGAAATGTTTTAGATACTATTGTTAATGAAATGATGCACAATAATTGAAGTATAATAAATAGTTTTTTACTTGGGGCTGTTTTATAAGGAAAGGAAAGACAAATCGGGTAAAATTTTCATATTGGAACATAAAATTGGTCTGCATTATTTTTGAATTTTAAAATTTCTCTTAGATTGTGAGTCATTTTGAAGATAACTGTCATATGTATCATGTGTGAGAAGGAAATTAAAATAGTAGCATTGGAATTTTGTGCAGGCGTGATAGGCGTTTTAGCTAAATTTCATTAAAAATTACTTCAAATTGACCAATTTATAAAAAGTATGGTATTTACAGGTAAGTTTTGTTTCTTTTTTAATTTTTAAGTGCTATTTTACCATAAAAGACCAAAAAAATCCTTTTAAAAAATTATTTTTTTTTAAAAATTGGCCCCAAACGTAGGCAGTCACTTTAAACAACCAACCATTCGAATTATACAAGGCTATAATTCAGTGATCTGTAGGAACTTTCGCTATCCATGAATCACATTGTGACCCACGATAAGCACTCATTTTCCCTGTCTAAGAGGTGCTTTGACTGTAAGTAAATTATCTCACACTACTTTTAATATATTAATTTATAGAACTTTCGTTACAAAAACTATGCACCTCAGTAAAAATAATTCCTTATGAGTTGTATCTTAACAAGATACCATTTAAATGTATCCTCATACAAATGAAATAATCATCTGTATCTGTAAGGAAACTATTTTTAGTTTTAGAATGCGGCAGTTTTGTTTCAGTGGAAAAAGCAAATTGCATTTTAAATATACTATTGGGAATTACATATTGAAACGTGATATTGTCCAAATATTATAACCAGTGTCTGTTTTCGATCTGTATAGAAATACACTTTAACAATGAGAAAAGTATTTTCAGTCCACAACAATGATTTTTTTAGCGTTTGTCAGATAATTGTTTACATTCTTTGGTTTATTGGTAAATTTCCAAAAATAAAACACTTTAAAATTAAAGATCTTAAAAATTTGCAGGTGTTGAAGATTTGATTCTCTTTTCAACTTTCTTAGATTTCCCTTTATCATTCCATTGCAATCGTGAGTGTGTTAAAACACTGAGAGATATCTCAAAATGACATTCATACCCTGTTTCAAAATTTTGTTATTTTTCAGTGATTTATTCTTATTTTATACACTAGTATCAAGTTTTAGTTTATCCATCTAAGTCCGTAAAACTGTAATACAGAGGCTGCTCACACATTTTTTAGACGATGTATATTGTATTCACAAAACTAAATTACATAAAATTCTTGTGTTTTAAATGTTCTATTTGACATCCCTTATTCTGAACTATCTTTCGACACCGCAATTTCCAGGATAATAATGCCTATTGAAGTGTCAGAAGAGGTATTCTATCCCATTTCTCCTGAACAGCTTACCAGAGTCCTGTAAAGGTTTTGGGACGACGTTTGGATAATGCAGATTTTAAAAGTCCGAAAGCACAAAAATCCATAGGTGATACATCGGGAGATTTAGTAGGGATATCAGTGAAGGGTATGGCCTTGATACCAGTTTTTTGTTCCATTTCTTTTAGGAAATTTACAGTGGATTTTGATGTGTGACTGCTAGCTTTGTCCTGATGGAGTCTCACAGATTGATGGCACTGTGGGTAAAGCGATGGTATTTCATTCAGAAAAATTGGCGATAAAATATGTTCCTGATAGTATTTGGAGTTAATTTTGACATTTTTTTCCACTCTCTTTATTTTTAACTTGCCATTATAAGAAAAACCAGCAACAATCATGAATCCCTTAGAAAAACTTTCTTTCGATTCTTTGAACCATGTACTTAAATTTTTTTCTCCCCTTTTATGATATTAAATGGCTCTTTTTTTGTTGCAATCATTTAAATACACCCATGATTCATCTATTGTGACAATTGTTTTTCATTTTTCTTTGGATAAATGTTTCTCATATAGAATTCTGCAGCGTGTCCTGCGTTCAGCGATATGATTTGGAAGAGGACGATGCACATTGCGATTTTTCGGTTTCTTAAGATTTAAATCAACGTTTATCATTTTGTTTACAGTGGACACCGAGCATTTTAATGATTTTGCAACTGTCCTTTGACTAGGGGGATTTTCTTTTAACATTAAACAACGTACCTTTGCAATAGTCGAAGATGTCCGTTTTTTCCTTGGGTACTTGTTTGGAATTTTTGTCCCACTTGAGGCTCCAATTTGACGTTTTTTTCCTTTCTTGTTGACGATATTACCTATCGACGCTTTAGATATCACAAAACCATGACTCTCACATCGTTTTTGGATAACGGAGTATGCATATTTCTCTTCGGAAAGAGCATAAATGTAGCCTTCAACCACTGCTTTGTTAAAAACGCCATTTTGAATAAAAACAAAACTGTCAAGCCGCAGACGATAATTTTGACTTTTAAAAACATAGTACAATTGCAATTATTTCTTTTGCAGAAAACGATTTTTTATTACCGCTAACCAAAATCGTCTAAAAAATGTGCGAACAGCCTCTGTACCTGAAATATTTCGGCCATTGTGGATTGACGGTTTTTTCAACAGATGTGTTAAAAAAGTAAGGTATTAAACCTCTCTTCCGTGTGAAACATTCGAGGATATTTTGTTCTGTAAGTTATAGAAAAATGTCGAGTGATTTTTCTGTTTTTTTGTCATAAAATACACATTTGACGTCTTTTATTTATTGTGATCTCTTTTGGATAGAAAATCCAATAATGACAGGTGCTTTCTACTCTTACGCCTTTTAGAAATTTTAGCTAGAACTTAATTTTTTTAAGAAAAGTTTTTCAGCTTTTTTTTATATAAGTTGACATGTTTAAAGTTCTAAGACCACAGATATTGAAAAGATTGTGAGTGATTTTTGTATCGTCAACGGATCGCATTTATTAAAAGTTCAAGATAGATTTTTCAATTAATTGAAAAGAAAAATCTCAAAATATCAAAATATTAAAAATTATATGTTTTAAATGAATTTTTAAAACACATGGTTATATTTTTTTTCTCGTCCACTTAGCAACTATTGGAGAATTGATCCCCAAAGTTTTAATGTCCACTCCTATGAGCATATGAACAAAACTCATAAAAATATATTAAAAATTGAGGAAGATAAAGATTCAAATCCCCTATATTTTTTAATTAATAATCTTCTGTTCACAATATGAATTTTTTCAGTAAAAATCGTTCTGCATAATAATATTATTTTATTACAAGATAAATACGTAAAGACAAATTTTTTTCATAGATTGCCAAGTCCCCTTAAGTACTTATACACTGCAATAAATGTAGTCAATGAATTTGTACTTGTTAGGTGTCTTAAGTTTTTCAGCATTTGCCTATAATAGTTGCTTCTAATGAATAATACATATGTGCAACTGGTAGAATTTACAGCTATGAGTCGTTTCAGTGAGTACAAGTGATCTTTGAGAGACATTCTTTGAGTGTATATGCATATGTCGTAGTATTGCGTTAATATAACTGAAAGACAGATCTCTTTAGGTTAAAATTAACAATTTTTCAAATATGTGATTAATAAATAAAAGTAAAAGTTTCATTTGCTCAACATTTATTTCATTTCTTTGTGGTTTAAAAAAAGGGACAATACCATACAATATGGCTGATAAGGAAGCTAATGTAAACAACTTTCGTCTGGAAGAACTTTTACAAAAAGTTCGAAGTGTTTTCAACAGCTTCCATTACGCACTCATGAGTTAAACTATACATTCAAGAAAATCATATAGATGAATATTTTTTTTATTGCAATAATGACATTGACAACGAATACTTAACGATACATCTAAAGATATCTCATGGAAACAAAAATACAAAATATTTAATCACATACAACTGACTGTCCAACTTGAAGGGAAAAGAAACAGCACTACATCAAGGATAGTTCATAAAGTTTGTGATTTATCACACTAAAAATTGTTCCAACTGTTGCTGTTCTTGTACAATTGGCCTAGTTAGAGCTTGTCTCAGAACAGCTCTATCGGGTACATCATATGGATACTGTGAAAGGAATGACACTCGAGGCACGTAACCGCCCAAACCGCCGTCAAAACCGGATGATATACTCTGCTGTACAACTGGGCCTGACAAACCACCTGTGGCAATGGGCTGCTGGGAAACCTCTGTGATTTTTGTAAATGTCTGACCGACAGAACCATCGGGAAGAATTCCTGCTGGCTCGCTAACTATTGTTTCTTTTACAATACCTCCAGAACTTGATCCAAACCCATCATCAATGCTTAACTGGCCTGCTCCCACTGGATCTACCAGGCTTTGACTGAAAGGGCTTGAAGAGATGATTGCGGAATCTCCAAGAGTTGATTGAGCTAACGCAGTTTCAATTGGACCCTGCGCAATTTCTTGGGAGAATGGGCTAGAGGTTAATGCAGAAACACCAGATAATCCAACCACTTCTTCTTGCTGAACAATGTTAGATGGTGAAGATTCAGAAACAGTTGTGATGACTTGAGTGTCACCTGCTGGCCCAATAACTTCCTCCTGAGTGATAACTTTTGTCGGTGCCTGTCCTACAGCAGTGAGACCTAAAGGATTTGAAAGCACAGAGCCACCAATTTTAGATGGTCCAGCTGTATCTGTAACCGTCGTGACTACTTGTGTATCCCCAGCTGGTCCTATTACTTCTTCCTGTGTAATGATTTTGGCTGGTGACGTTTTACCTACTGCTCCTAATTGACCAATACCTGACAGTCCTAAAGGTCCTGCAACAACTGGACCACCAATTTTAGAGGGCCCAGCATCAGTGACGGTCGTTACCACTTGTCTGTCACCAGCAGGTCCAATTACTTCTTCCTGAGTCACAACTTTAGCTGGTGATGTTTGTCCAATACCACTAAATCCTAAAGGTGCTCCAACCACGGGGCCTCCAATCTTGGATGGACCAGATTTGGTAACTGTTGTGATTATCTGACTATCTCCAGCTGGTCCGATAACTTCTTCCTGGGTAATTGTTTTTGTAGCTCCGGTTTGACCAATACCTGTGAGTCCTAAAGGTCCTGAAATAACTGGTCCTCCAATTTTCGATGGTCCAGCGTCTGTTACAGTTGTGACAACTTGTCTGTCTCCAGCAGGACCGATAACCTCTTCCTGTGTTACAACTTTAGCTGGAGATGTTTGACCAATTGCAGTAAGGCCTAGTGGGTTAGCTTGTGCTAAGGTTGTTTTAGCTATGGGTGTTGATACAACTGGAACTGATTTAGTAGCAAACGCTGGTGCAGGTGCTGGGGCAACAAGTACAGGTCCCGCGTCAATTGATCCTTGGCTGTCGAGGGTTGAAAATCCAGAAATTCGAGCTTGACTCAAACCCAAGTTGGCAAACCTTTGAGCATTGATTGGAAGCTGGGCATAATTATATCGTGGGTCTCCGATTCTGTAACCTCCAATAATATCGATTCCGGCATAACGAGAGCCTCCGTCAACGTAGACCATCTGGGGAATTTGCCTTGATAAAACTCTTCTTGCTCCAAAACCAGCAGTTTTAACTCCAGACACAACAGGTTGTTGCACAGCGACAACTGGTCTTTGAACAGCAACTGGTCTTTGTACTGCAACTACTGGCCTTTGAACAGCAACTACGGGTCTTTGTACAGCAGGTCTCTGAATATATGTTGGTCTTTGAACTGAGACAACGGCAGGTCTGGGAGCTGCAACGAATGGTGCGGGAGCAACGAAGGGTCCTGGAGCTATTCCACCTTCTCCTCCAATAATCTGAGTATTACCAAGAGTGAACTGGATATTTCCGGGAACGGCAAATCTTGGGGCTTGTGGAACTACTTCCACACGTGGCTGATTAAATACCTGAGCTACAGGCCTCGCTATTGAAGCCACTCTTCGCGCTGCAACTACTGGTCGTGCTACCTGAGTCAAAAATGCTTCTCCTAAGCGTCGTCGAATTGGGGCTACAGCTGGAGCCTGAAAGATAGGTCCTGGGGGATAAGATGCAGTTGGTGGTGTGAAAACTGGAGCTTTAACAACAGGTGCTGGTGCAAAAACAGGAGCTTGAATTATTGGTGCAGGAGCCGCAACAACGGGAGCAGGTGCTACTGATTTAGTTACTACCTGCCTTCTACCATATCCCCCAAAAGGAGCTCCGAGACCTGAAGAAGTTGCATCAACAATAACTTCTTGAACTGGAGCTGCAGCTTGAATAACAGGCCTTGATTTTACTCGTCGAAGTCCTCCATATCCTCCAAGTCCTCCGCCTCCACGAAGAATAATTTGACCCCCTCTTAATCCTCCTAAACCTCCACCTGATACAGTTGTCACTTGACGTTGACCGAAACCACCATCTTCAACAATAGTTGTAACTTGTTCGGGTGCAATATCTTGAGCGGCTTGCACTATGGCTGGTCCTCCAAAGCTCGGTTCGGATTGAATGATGGTAACTTTTTCTTGTCCCAGGGGTTCAGCCACAAGAGAATTGATTTGAGCATCTCCAGCTGTGAATCCTCCGCCCGACAAAATTCGGGTCTGCCCGAGTCCATCCCCAAGTAGTCTTCGCTGACTAAGAAGTGACCTTGGATAAGAATAGTAGTCAAGTCCTGATAACCCGAAGGGCACCGGAGAAAGTCCAGTACGGTACAAACCTCTGCCTCCAAAAGCATTGCTCCTTAATTGAACATCTCCAACTGAGAACTGGGATGTTGTGGGATCTGCTATGATGGCACTCTTGCGTCCAAATCCAATGGGCCTCAATCCAGAAACGTTGTCGGCGATGACAGATTTGCGTCCGAGATTACGTCTGGCACTAAGAAGAGATAATGGGTAGGAATAGTAGTCGAGACCTGAAAGGCCGTAAGGTACTTGAGAAGCTCCGTTTCTATACAGTGCCCTTTGCCCGAATGATGCTATTTGAGAATCAGCAAGAGTAAACTGGGCGGATGAGGGTCCGAGACCCGCTGTTTTAATTCCACCAGAGGATCCTAAACTTGTGACTTTCTCAACAACAACTGGAGTTTGCGAGACGGGATCAGTCACGACGGCTGTATGATGTAACGCTCCACCTCCACCTGGAAAAGAGTGTAAAATTACATTAATTTCAAGTTAATTTCTAGCACAATGCTACATAGCACATTAGTCATTAAAAGTCTCTTACATTTCAGTATGTGACTGACTAAAAGACCTGTTCCATGGTAGATTATATTAGTTAGTGTAAGGTGAGTCAAGAGAGTTTACAGGATTAATGATACTATAAGTTTCACAATAAGATATACATAATTAGAATCGGTTTCATATGCTATTCAGCTAATGTTATCCCGTCTACATACTAAAAGAATTCATCCAACTTTAATCATCATCTTTTATATCTTGAGTTTATCAAATAAAATTAGACCGTTTGTGAGAGGATTAGAAAAACAGCAATTAATGAAATTTCGAAAATATCTCGTTTTCTCGAAATTAAGGAAATTAACTTATTAAAAACTGGACATTTAGATGAATATAGTGAGAGAGTGAGCTTTTTCATATTATGAAATTACATATGGGCTTTTTGATCCAATATATTTTAATATTAAACCCTCTGATATATTTTTCAGATATAGAAATGATGCAGCTGTCAAGGAAACTGCTTATACGTGAGTTGCGTGAATAATCAAGTTTAATTTTAATGACGTAAGTTGTAAAAAAGTCAGGTTCACTCAAAATATAAACTGTTACACATCATTTATATAACTACATAAATATTTTATTTGGGTTTCCTTACCTCCTTTTCCAACATGGATATGAGGTTCCTATAAAGAGAAAGTGAGAGTGAATTAAAATGAGAGTATATAAATAGATGCGCACACATTAAAGTCACTTATCAAATTGAAAAGTTTACAATTTTCAAACACGGTTTAGATGTTTTAATTTAAAACCTCTAGAGAATGTGGAGCCATACATCTTTAAGTAAAATATATAATCTACCAAAATGATATAATTACTATCATTTCTGCTTCATTTATTCCATCTTGTTTTTTAAACAAAACCCTTTCTAAGATGTTTTCACCATCCATTCTTAAAATGCTACCCTTTTAATTTAATTCAAATGGAAGTATTTTATCCAGTACTGCATCATGGTGTGCTATAAACGTAGGCACACATCATAGGAAACGATTGTTTTTTCTTCAGGTTTACCTCTGTGTGATGTTGTTTTCACCTTAGTAATATTCATATAAGATCGAAATTGGAAAAATAAGCTAAATTGTTCTAGGTTCAAAATATAGAATTGTAAACATATAATAAACAATTTTACTAGATTTATTAATCATTACTGGTGAAAAATAATCAGGTAAATATATTGTACCCATGTTAATATTTTAAAATACCACTAAACTAATTTAATTAGCATTATTCATATCTGAGATAAAAAAATTTCGAGATAATTATTTGAATCTGTTTCTATCCGAGTGAAAAAACATTTAATTTCGCTAGTATTGTATTCAGCTAGATAAAAATTAAATAAAAATTATCAGTTTAATAATGAAACGAAAATTAATCTTTATATGACGTAATCAAAATATATTAGTGCCAAATATCATTATTAACATGTTGTTCCTTTTAAATAAATATTCACCTTACTTATCGGTATTATTTGGAAAATAAACCTTTAAGGTGCTCTAAGTTTTAATACTCTATAAAATTCCGAAAATAATATTCTACATAGTTCCTTTATCAATTCTTTATTAGATTTCATTTTAACATTGTTTTGCTAAGTATTTGATATAAAAGCGTAAATTTGGCATTCTTCATAAATTTTATATCTTAGATTAAACAGAATTCAAATATATATATTTTTTCTTTTTCTTTTTAAATCATCCGCTTTTTTTTTTAAAGTGTAAGCTTGGAGAACTGGATCAACAAAGTTTGAATCAACAACGTAGCTACTTATATGATGCTCGAAGTGTTGATACGAATACAAAAGGATTTTTTTTCTGTACTTTTAGACGAAAACGCCAGTGCGAATACATATATAGCCTTCATAACTCTAAGAGTCATTAAATCACAATTCTTAAAACAAAAAAGGGGAAAAAAAAGTATGTCGTACTTGTTCCAGATGTGCTTTATCGGGAATGCATTATCATTCCATGGCCGTTTGTGTTTGAGTAGGAACAAGTACGTGATACACGCGTTTGGGAGAAAGGGGGAAGGACGTCATTCCCCTCTTGCCAGAAGTTATTCGACAGAAGAGTCACTAATCTGGACCTGTTTTAAACATTCACAACAATAAAATGAACAAAACGGGTGACCCAGTATCGTCCTGTAAAACGTGAGCAGTGTCCAAAAGCCCTCGCAGAACTTGCGTTTTCAACCAATAAAGGAACTGAATACCTTTATCACGAGACAAGTTCGGATTATCAGGCAGATTTTTTTCCCACCCCCTCCCCCCTCGCCATCTTTCCTTGCAAAAGTCCTTGTAACCCTTTTCATCCAATTCTGCTTCCTTTCCACGTCTAATTTGAATGTAACGGTTGTTAATGGGTTAAAAAGCCCAGGCGACGCAAGGCTACATGTTTGCATTTTGCATTAATTTTAGGGGATTTATTATGGATGCTGCAGAATTAGCAAATGGCATAAAAAAAGAACTTGAGATTTCACCATTGCTTTTAAGATTCTGCGGGACCTTGCTTTTCCGTTACGGACAAAACACGGCGACTGTAAAATGAGTGTTTGACTTAAGTCTGACAGAATTAGAGCGTATTAGCCAGGCATGATGTGAACTCGCAAAGTAAACTTACTCCAAAAAGTAGAGGTGGCGAGAATATGAAACTCAGGTCAACAATAATTTCTGTTTTACAAACTACCACTAGCTTGCTGTTGCTCTCAGAGTAGAGCATTAAACAAATGCATTTGGAGAGAGCGTAAAATTTGAAGTTGCTTTCCAGCCCATCTGCAATGTTTTTTACGGAGCGTTGCACATAGAGACTATTTTTGGCCCTTAGTAACATTTTAATTATATTATGTATAATATTAAGAAGAAATTACGGGTTTGTGTCCTAAATTCGTAAGCTCTGAGAGATTTTTCTTGTCTTCGTTAGGATACCCTTGGTAATGTAACTAAATTTTTGACCGAATTATTGACGTACAGTTAACATGTTTGTTTTATGATGAAAGTGAATAATGATTTTTCCCCCGAAGACTAATCAGTACTATTGAATTTTCTTGCTGATATTAAGTACATAAACGTAAAGGATAACTTAGTAGCTGACCTCTGACACATAGTGAAATTTATAAGTAGAGGAGAATGGATTATTTTTATATTTGCAATACACTGGCATGCGAGGCATCCTAAGATGTAACACTCGCTGTCCCAAGATTACAATATAAACGTGCAAAAAGTATTGTACAAAGTTTTATAAATATGGAAATTTATAAAATGCATCGAAATTGTAATTTTTTGAACTTGTACTTAATCGAATATCGAGACTTTAGATTTTAAGAAAACATTAGTGATTCGTTTAAAATGTAATTTTTTTTCATTTAATACACATCTGTTTTCACATTAAGAATGACATAAAACTGTCAATTTAAAATAATAACGGGAAAAAGAGCAATTATTATATTCAAGTTGTGTACCTTGAGTCAATTTTCCTTGGTTTAATTTTTTCCGCCGCAATTTGGACACATTTATTCTGGTGAAATCAAAATAAATTGAAAACTCTGTTTAGGGGGTATAAAACAATTTTAGGTTTAAATTAGAATCACTTTTTTCTTTGGAATTCCCTGATAGAAAACACGGCTTGAGAAATCATATTTTTTTATAGATTACAAATTTCCTGATCATACACAGTATATTTAGAATAATAATCTTTAGAACTGAACTATTGCAAAGAAACTACAAAAAACATAATAATGAATTAGTAGAAATGTAACTTACCTGAATGACAGACGGTTCTGCAATAATTCTCGGCCCTCCTTTGATTCGCTGTGCCCCTATGTTGGTTGCCACCAACAAGGTGAGAAGACAAAACGGCTGAAAATTAAAGAATGAATTTATTAGAATCTTCATTGAAAGTATGTGTAGTTTGCTAATCTATTGTACAACAAGTTTACCAGCATGTCTATTTATTGCAATAATAGCAATCAGATGTATGATGGATTATCTTATTAGTATTAAATATTATACTTTCCCTGATAGATAGCCACTGATTGCATACATTTATGTTTCATAAATTATTGACCCTATTAATTAAAATTTTATTTTCAAAGTATCAGCCATTTATTTTTCGATCAGATTTTCTACTATTATATTAATAATGACCCAGGTCTCATGAAAAGATCTATTTTTCTATATTTTTAACGCTAATTAGAAATTTTTCATTGTTTTGCTTTAAAAAATTTTAAGAAGGAGAAAATTAACAAAGAATTTTGAATGTATGCAACATAAAACATTTTTTTAAATACCTATATTAATATATCTTAACTTAAAATCTATCAATATATTAATTTAAAATTTTCGATATACCACAATTGTATTTACTATTCACAGCAGTAAATATTTAGAGGAAAGGTAAAATTAAAAGCATATTTTTAAAAAAATTTAATTTATGTTAATCCTCAAATTCATTATTAAATTAATTAGTTCTTATTTTTCACTCAATTTTCTTTAAAGATATCGAACAAAACTATTCAATAAATTTCTCTTTAATTTTATAAATGGAGAGAAAGTTCTTTAGGAGAAGCATTTTTATTTTTCTTGAAAATTTTAGAATTTAAAGAAAAATATAATTTTCATAGGTAAATTAAGATATTAACTAGATATTTCATTGTTTTTCGCCTCTAAACTGAATCCATTAAAGCAGTCAATGAGTAGGCGAAATAACATCAACAATAATTAGAGAAGTATCATTAAAAGATCGTCTTTTACAAGCATCACTATCGTGAGAGCCTTAAATTCCAATTTCGGTTGAGCCGTTGTTATGAAGTTTTCGGATGCTGCTGATACTTACTAAGATCATCTCTGGCTGTGTGCTGGATGTGTTGGTTCGTTGGGAAGATGCGAGCCAGTGACTTCCGACGGCCATTCCGCGGCTTATATACCCCAGCGCAAGGGATGTTCCACGCCGCGGGATGATTTACGCCCGTCTTCCAGTTGACAGTCAAGGGTCACACGTCGACAGTAGTGTACGGGGCCAGGAGGTCGCCGCACAAGAGTTGCCGTGGATGCATTCCTCATTGGCACGCCAGGACACGTCGCGACAATTTCGGACTGATGTAACCGCTAGCGCGTGCTCGAAAGAGAGAGTTTACGGGTAAAGAGTTAGAAGAGTCGGTGACTTACCGTCGAGAAAAAAGGATCAACATTGCTTCTCTCGGAATGTTGTAGGTATAATAGTATGGGGGAGGGTCGATCAAAATGTACCCCGAAAATTTAGAGTTTCGGGTAAACATTTGTAGACTCGGTCACTTATCGTTGAGAAGGCATGTTAGCAAGGATCTTTTTGATTAACATTGCCTCTCTCGGAATGTTAGCTGTTGTATGAATAGTATGGGGGAGGGTCGATCAAAATGGATCTAGAAAATTTAGAGTTTCGGGTAAAGAGTTGCAGAGTCTATCATTTATCGTTGAGAAGGCATGTTAGCAAGGATCTTTTTGATCAGCATTGCCTCTCTCGGAATGTTAGCTGTTGTAGGTATAATAGTATGAGGGGGAGGGTCAATCAAAATGTACCCCGAAAATTTAGAGTTTCGGGTAAAGAGTTATAGAGTCGGTCACTTATCGTTGAGAAGGCATGTTATCAAGGATCTTTTTGATCAACACTGCCTCTCTCGGAATGTTAGCTGTTGTATGAATAGTATGGGGGAGGGTCGATCAAAATGTATCTCGAAAATTTAGAGTTTCGGATAAAGAGTTATAGAGTCGGTCACTTATCGTTGAGAAGGCATGTTAGCAAGGATCTTTTAGATTAACATTGCCTCTCTCGGAATGTTATCTGTTGTATGAATAGTATGGGGGAGGGTCGATCAAAATGTATCTAGAAAATTTAGAGTTTCGGGCAAAGAGTTATAGAGTCGGTCACTTATCGTTGAGAAGGCATGTTAGCAAGGATCTTTTAGATTAACATTGCCTCTCTCGGAATGTTATCTGTTGTATGAATAGTATGGGGGAGGGTCGATCAAAATGTATCTAGAAAATTTAGAGTTTCGGGCAAAGAGTTATAGAGTCGGTCACTTATCGTTGAGAAGGCATGTTAGCAAGGATCTTTTTGATTAACATTGCCTCTCTCGGAATGTTAGCTGTTGTATGAATAGTATGGAGGAGGGTCGATCAAAATGTATCTAGAAAATTTAGAGTTTCGGGCAAAGAGTTGTAGAGTTGGTCACTTATCGTCGAGAAGGCATGTTAGCAAGGACCTGTTCGATCAACGTCGGATTTCTCTGAATGTACGCTGTTGTAGGAATAGTACGGGGAGGGTAAATCAAAATGTATCATGAAAATTTAGAGTTTCAGGTAAAGAGTTGAAGAGTTTGTGACTAACCGTTGGGAACAAGGACCAGTTTGATCAACATTGCTACTCTCGGAATGTAAGCTGTTCTAGGAATAGCATGGGGAAAGGTCAACCAAAATGCACCTCTAAAATTTACTTTGTAAAATTACCTCGAAAATTACCAAGTATCACCCAATGTGACTTTCGTAAATACTGAAACGCTCATTCTTCACCAGGGAATGAAAACAGTACTCTTCACCACAAAGATCTGTGGATTGGCAATTATCGCCCGACGGGACTTTCGGAAATATCGTAAACGGATATTCTTCCATGGTGAACATAAACGGTAATATCAGCCACAAAGATCCGTTAAATGTCAATTATTACCTCAACAACCTTTTGAAAATATTGTAATTGTGTATTTTTCGCCAGGAACAATAAGCAGTAATCTCAACAACAAAGATCCGTGGAAAACTTGCGGGATATTAATAGCAGTCTCTTAATTAACTCGTAACTTGTTCTCGGAACAGTATTTATTTGTAAAAGGAAAAACTCGATTAAATTGTGGCAGATGATTATTGTGATATTAACAGAGGTAAATTAACCCAAATGTAATAAAAACGTATCGTGTCTACAAAAACTTATGTAAAAGAAAAATTTCGCATGTCCTCAAAGCTCCAGAAAAATTGTTTCCCGAACCGCTCGTGACATGCGGGCCATAGGTTAGCCATACATGTAGTTCATACATGTAGTTTGCCATACAGCAGTCTGCACACTGATTTGCGATTAATAGTTTGTAGCAAAGAATTTAGACTTCTGTGAACTAGGCAGTCCTCTAAGAAATAGATAGAGATGTACGCTGTTGCTGTAAAAGTTTGATCAGCGATCTAATATACAGAGACTTCATGTAACTTGAATTGAGAGAACCATCTTTAGTCTAACTCATTATTTAACCAAATTTTTTATATATATAGGTAGGAAAAATAACTATACGGCCGTTTTTTGTCGTGACAATAAATTATGGCTAAAAAATCTCATTTCAAAGTGTCAATATTCCCAAATCTTTTTTTAAGAAGGTCATGTTTGAGAGTATGGTGGAGTCCTGGAACCAAGAATACGTCAGCTCAAATAATGGTAGTTTAACCAAGAAATTTTTCCCGTCCATTAGAATGAGACTCTCATGCCATCACTTCTTTACTAACTACAAATTGACTCAGTTCCTCACAGGACATGGAAATTTTAAGAGCTATTTGAGTAGATTCAAATTGTGTTCGGCGACCCCATGTGACTGCAGCGTTGGTGGCGAGGAAAATGCTGAACATGTTCTGCTTTTGTGTTCGAAGTACCGCAGGGAGAGAAATATTTTTAAATTGGCTCTTAAGGACTTAAATAGTAACTGGCTTCCCAATTTCTTTCTGCTCGTTTCTGGAAAGTGTGCTTTCGGCTTATTTTGTAAATTTATTGTGAATATTTGTAATTCTTCTTAGTTTCTTTTTATTTGTTTTTGTTTTGTCTGTTTCTTCTGTTTTCTTAGTGTTTTATACTTACCTCTGTAAGTCCCGTGTGATACTTTGTGGTACACGGGAATTTTATGAGTATTTTTTAATAAATAAAAAATAGTGTTTATCCTAGTTTTGATTAGTTTAAATAACTATCTGAAGATTTTCTAAAAATATATTTTCCCAGACTATGGCCGGATGATGTATACTTCTATCAAAAGTTTTTACCGGAATATAGCAGTAGAGAAAAGCTTGTTAACGCAAACTGTACTTAACAAAATTAGATTGTAAATCTTCCATAATATATGTTTTAACCATTTGTATTTGTATCAAGTATATATGTTTGAACAAGAAAACACTGCCTAATTCGCGTGCATCATAAATAAATGCATATCTTGATTTAAAAATAAACTTTTACAGCTCAAAATAACATGAAAGTGCTTGCAGTTTAAACACTGTTTTAATCCGGAGATCATTAATTGAAAAAAATTTTCCTTGTTATAAATTTTAGAGCTGATTTGAGGAACTGTTCTCAACCATTTACTACACATATTGGATTACATTAGATGCACAAAAAATTAATTTCACTCGAAACGAGAAAGTGGATGTATCAAACTATGTATTAACTTACTAGCCTCATAAAGAGTGTTCAACATATCAAAAATTTCTGATGGTTCATACTTCTCATTAGCATATATTTTTATAAGTTTAACTCCTTTTATCAGTAAATTTTAAAATAACGTAACTTACGCCTAACATTTTTCTTAAAGAATAAATACCAATCAAATCGCCCTACCAATACCTTTTATGCAGCTTTTAAGGTTTTAAGAACTTAAACCATCCGATTGGTAACTTTGGCCGTTTTAAGACTTTGTCAGCGATAAAAGCCCTGTAAATGCTGGAGATTTTATTTAATTGCATCTATTATAATTTAATGTCCAATTACTCCATGCTATTTTCTGTTTAATCGAAAGAAATAAATTGTAACTTTCTTCAAATAGTATATACCCCAATATTTTCAGTAAGAAATACGTAAAGTAAGAAGTCAAGTACTTTACTTGAATAAATTGGAACGATATTTGCGTAAATTAAACTCTCTAGCAAATTGATTTCGGATAACTAGGAAAAAGAATGGTTGAAGCTACTAAATGAATGTTATCTAAGTTGCAATGAAAGAAAAAAAAAGCACAAGGGACCGCAGTTAAATCCTTGTATGACATATAATATAGTGTTAATCAAAACATTTATATGTTACTTTATTGCGTAATTTAGTGTCAGACAAATAAGGCACGAATTGAGATCAACATTTGATTTATATATTTAGTATTTTCAGATGTTAATGCCTTGCGCTTGTAGTATTGGTCAAAATTCCCTAAAC
Organism: Dolomedes plantarius; assembly: GCA_907164885.2. Taxonomy (NCBI): domain Eukaryota; kingdom Metazoa; phylum Arthropoda; class Arachnida; order Araneae; family Dolomedidae; genus Dolomedes; species Dolomedes plantarius. Next base: position 18,949,849 of record OU015493.1, on the reverse strand, counting down.
CCTTCTTTTATATTCCGAAAATTTTAACACAACTGAAAACAAAGTTTCTTCAGTATATATTCAGTGAGCCAGATGACTGATTAAACTTCATTACCAGGTTTAAGTTGCATGCCCATTCCAGTTATATGTACCAACAATAGAAGTTTTTAACAAAAGAAAAAAAGGCCCAGTTATTAGGTACATTTTACATTAGATAACTTGATTGCTGCAAATTATATAATGCTGCGAATTTTAATGTTAGAATATTAAAAGAATGCTATAACCCTGAAGGAAAAATAACATTCGAAATTTATACTATTTCAATACGATAACTAGTTTTGGTTTTATTTCTTTAAATTTTCGTTTTAGTTTGTTTTATTTCAGTTAAATCAATCAAGTGAATTCCAGCTTCTACGTATCAAATAATTTTCATTTTTATGTTTAATCGGTACTGAAGAAAGCATCTCTAGGAAATATCTTTAATCAACGTCTATAATTTTGATGATTTTCATACTTGCAGCAGCTATAAATTTCAGTTTAATAAAGCCGTTAAAGAAACCCACACATTAATTCTTTTCAAACAATTTGGAACAACGTAATTCTTATTTGTCTCATTGTGTAGTATAATTTCCTCTAAGTTACTAAAGGCTACTTAAGGTGTTAAAATAATTCCTTGGGTTAAAATAAAGCCCCTATCGTTTCTTAATAGGTTAATTTATTATTAAAAATATTTTCTTTGTTTAAAATTATTATTTATCTAATGACATTATTATATGTTAGTTTGTATATTATTCTATAAGTGTGTATAATGTGACCGGACCCTGTCGGTCAAATGAAAAACGTTAGTAATTAAACGACTCACAGTTGAGAAGCAGATGTCAGCTGACTCTGAAACATCAACGGCTCGCATTAAAAACGACTTGTAAATTCACACTGCAAATCTTCGTTCCTAATGTGTTAAGTTATGCGGGGAAACTTTCTTTCAGCATTTTATCTAACGTCACATAATAGCAACTAACAAACATTTGAATGCATTTTGTTTTGTACGAAGATGGAAGATTAAATAGAAAGTGCACAGGTTTTTAAAATTTTAAATTTTTCATGACTTAAACCTATTCCTGCAGAACGTTATTCCTACAGAACGTTCATTGATTGAAGTCCAAAGCTACAAAATTATGCTTGTTTTACAAAAGGGTTACAGTAAATTAATTTTTGGTGAACATGAACATTGCATTGAAAAATCTATTTTCTAGTGCAAAATAATTGAGAAATTGCAATTTATATTTAAGGGTAGTGAGTACCCTTAAATATAACTCACTATCCTTAAATATAAATTGCAAGTTTATGGTAAGAAAAATTTTAAACTCATTTTTCTCAAATTGTAATTTTGCATTATTCCGCAACTGATATCTCAAAAACTATGAAACATAATTCCATGAAATTTTTATTACTGCATAATCATGTTATTTTATTGCGCATGAACTAGAATTATTGCAATCACTGCACGTTTTGTTATTTTTTCAGGGGTAAATTAATGCAAAAATTTAAGGAAATTTTAAGTATATTTTGAGCAGTTTTAAAAAATTGAAAAAATATTTTAATGTTGAATGTTTTAGGTTCAATTATATTTTGAATTATTTATTTTAAATATAAAACAGGAGTTATACATTCAAGTGTAAAATTAATTTCATAGTTCTGCGTGCAAGCCAGTATACAATAAAAATACTTAAAAAACAAGGTATATCTAAAGCATTTAAAAAAAATTATTTCAAATTATTTTGAGAGTTGAAAATTTGTTTATTAAAATAAATATATCAATTTATCATATACAAAAATTGGGAGTAAATTGAAATAGTTACAAAGAGTCAAAAAATATGAAAATATGCCTTATTTCCTCGACTTAAGGGTCGTGAGTCCCCTTAAGGGGACAGTGGACTTTCAAAATTCTGAAATTTGTCCAAATATTCGATTTTTTTTATTTTATTGAATTTTGAAACTACGGACGAGTAGGAATGTGCTGCATAAAGAATTTTTAATTTCCGTGATTCCCTTCCTAGTTATAGGCATTTGTATTTTATTTAGATATTATGTGGTTACTAATAGCAATAACTTTAAATGTGATTTTCTCAAAATAAAAATGTTCATGTCATACGAATATTCAAACTGCTCCAGGCGCATTTCTAATTATCGTATTGCTTTGAAATTTAAGTTTTATATACTTAACTGTATATCAAATAAATCTTATTGAAAATAATTATGCTTCGTAGCTCAGAATTTCTAAATTTTGTACTTGAAAAGATGATTTATAGGAATTTTGCGTAATAAAAAGGGTGTTTTCACTATTATTATTTTTTTCTCTTTATATTTTTAATGAATGCGTGAAATAAGCAATAAGTTTCACTGTTAGTTCTATAAGGTATCCTGTAAATAAAAGTTACCATATTATATGCAAAAGAAATGCGCATGGAACATTTTTAATTAGGCCAATTTTCTATATAATTAATAATTCATAAATTATTAATATTTCATCATTAAATTTTAACCACTTTCACATATCTATGGTACTAATCACATATTCAAAATTCAAGCAAATCCATTCAAAACAAAAAAGTTAGGTTTGAAGGTCCACTATCCCCTTAAGAGGACATTAGGATAAAAGGTTTAACATGTCACCTTTGTCATGCGCCACGTGAATCTGGGATTGCAATAAAGAGATGCTGTAAACTTTTGCGTTCGCTGGCACTAAACAGCAACAAAATTTTATGGCATGAACAGAATAATTTATTATAAGTGTGTAAGTACTTTGAATATGATTATTTTATACGCTCAAAAATTTCGAAAGTATCGAAGTAGATCTGGACGACTTCCTGTACGCCAGTGACAAATTTCGCATTCATATCATTTCATATTCCATTCATATCGTGCTCCCTCACAGAGTGATGGAATCTGCTTATGTAATTCTAGGGAGTGTATTTAGTGCGATCCTACCAGTTATTTAAAGTGTTTTGAATTTGTACTGAGTTTTTTACACAGTTCTGTTATTTTTAGATGGTTGTCGCATGTAACTAAAAGGTCACAACAGAAATTTTTTATTATTTTCGTAAATTTTGCCCTTAATTTTATTAAATGTAGCCTTACATAAAGGTCATTACACTTATAAAAATATATTACAACAATTTGAAATTTATTTTTCAAAAATTAAAATTCAAGCTGAAAAAGGTATCGAAAATCTTGAACTCAGTTAAATGAAATTAGAACAGAGGCACAATGTGCGAAATTTTATAGAGCAATAGCTTTTATATATGTTCTTTTAAAGTATGCAAATCTGAAAAAAATCCATTCCGTGATCAACAGACTTATATATAGTGTATAGAGGCAAGGAAGGGGAACATGCAAAGATGTTCAGCATAAAACGCCTGAATTCGGCAATGTTATCATTGCAGGAATATACAGTTTTTATTAATTGATTCCAAAAGCTCTGTAGCATGTTTTAAGTCAAGAGAATTAAAATGTGCCCCATTTTTATATATATAATTCTGTGTCTTAAAAGAAAAGCCCCCTTCGAGACCCCTTAAAAGAATAATCCTGTTTAAACAGAGAGAAGTTTGAAAATTTTCTATATAAATAAGTCTAAGAAACGTGATCGCAATCAGTGATGACTAATCATACACTCATGATAAAAAGCAGAGCTTAAGACGACAATCAACTATTTTTCTGAATCAGTTGTATCGTTGTCACTATTAAAAAATTTAATTAATGTTCCTCTACATTAGTTTCTGTGAAAAGTTACCACAAAAAAAATTTCAGTGAAGGCTACAGGAAAAGCAATGTGCACTTCCTGTATTTGTAATTTTAGAAACCAGTTATGTCACTGTCATATCGGAAATAGCATCTATTAAGGAAACATGAGAATATAAATAATGTTTGATGAATGTATTGCATTTAAAAGTATGTAATGAACAGCATAAATTTTAAATGCTGAATGACTTCATCATTTAAGAAATATGCAGTTTACAAAAGTCTTTACAAAATAAAAGAGTGTTATAGATAGACCTCTTTTGTAAACTTCCATAATTCATTCAAAATATTAAAAAAGAGAGGAATGAATGATTATATAAGCATAAGTTATGAGAAATACGATTTGGCACTGAAGAGGATATCTTACAAAACTATAATCAGAGGTAGTTGTATCAACTTTTTTAACACTAATAAAATGTTTTCATTAATGAACTTTTCTTGTTGTTACAAATAAACATTACGTCCTCAAAAATATCCGGACACCTGGGTAATTCATTTATTTCTTAACGCGGGAGGAAATTAACTGTTCCTACGTCTGTTTCTCCTGATAACAACTCCCATTCGGCATTGGATCTAAAGGGATTCAAGATTCTCTTTAGATTACATCTAAAGGGAATCTTGATTTCATTTACTGATATTACGTGTTATGGGGCCCACCTTAAAGTCCCAAACGTGTGTGATCGTAATGACATTATCAAACCTCTAAGAAAAACAATTCAAGTCCTGGACATTCATGCCATGAAACAAGTGCTTCATAGACTCCAATTAATGGACAGAGTCAACACTTCATTGAGAAATAAAACGACCTCAAAGAAATGATGCCTCGGTTTTGGGGAGCACAGATTTATATTAATTATGCCTCAGTATTGAGTCTTGGGCAATCAAAAATATGGTACCTAACGAGAATAATGAAAAGCATCCCCCCAACTATTATGCCCCTTCGACCAAACTTGACCAGTGGTACAATTATGTCTATCAATAACTTTGGCAACTGCCAAACCCTGATTCGTCATCCATCGGACAGCAAAATGATGAAGTAACGAGATTCGTCTTTCCATTTACTACATCGCCATTGCGCAGAAGTTCATTTACGACAAGCTTTACTTTATTCTTACCATCTAACGACTGGCATTTAATGCTGACGTTAGGCTTTTGGCTCACTTATCCATGGAAGCCCTGAACTCTTGGCGAACAGGCATTGTACTAACGTCACATAGTTTTTACAAATTTTTACCTGGTAAAGGCTTTTTGGGAAATATTTGAGAAGTTTGCAAAAATCTTTATGAAAAATGGAACTAACAAAACCTTAATATATTTACTATAAATAACAGAAAATGAAACTGTAACAGAAAATGAAACTGTAAAATTTTCATGTCATACGAATATTCAAACTGCTCCAGGCGCATTTCTAATTATCGTATTGCTTTGAAATTTAAGTTTTATATACTTAACTGTATATCAAATAAATCTTATTGAAAATAATTATGCTTCGTAGCTCAGAATTTCTAAATTTTGTACTTGAAAAGATGATTTATAGGTATTTTACGTAATAAAAAGGGTGTTTTCACCATTATTATTTTTTTCTCTTTATATTTTTAATGAATGCTTGAAATAAGCAATAAGTTCCATTGTTAGTTCTATAAGGTATCCTGTAAATAAAAATTATTATATGCAAAAGAAATGCGGATGGAACATTTATAATGAGGCCAATTTTTGATATAATTAAAAATTCATAATTCATAAATTATAAATATTTCATCATTAAATTTTAATCCCTTTTACATATCTATTGTACTAATCACATATTCAAATTTCAAAGAAATCATTCAAAACAAAAAAAGTTAGGTTTGAAGGTCCACTGTCCCCTTAACGATGCAAGCGGCCTCTTGTCTAAAATTTTAATGTCATTTCAACCGGCATAGTGCTCTGCTACCTTTAAATCTTTTTAGATTTCAGGCTTGATATCTTAGCATACGTATCAGTAAATTACGATCATTAAAAATTCAAAAATTTAATACTTTTGAAAAACAATACATACTGCAATTATTTTTTAATAAAGAAAATCCCCTTAATTTAATTTCATTAACACTCAGTTATTGCCAGTATTTTAGGTGAAGTTCATGTGACTATAAATCAAATATTTAAAATGCAATGACGTCAAAAGTTGGCCATGTAACATTATTTTGATCGTTTCACCATGAAAATGATGTCAAATTCCTAAATGTTGTTCCTAAGACATTGGCGTAACATCATTTTCGTCAATTGACATCATTTTCATCAAGATTCCAAAAAAAAAATATTCAGTGGTAAAGCCTTATTTGAATAGTTTGAAAAGCAACTGAAAATTCAAAATATTGAAAATCTACGGACACCTCGGTTGTTTCAGATATGTCACCTTATCTTATTCCTTCACCATGAAAATGATGTCAAATTCCTAAATGTTGTTCCTAAGACATTGGCGTAACATCATTTTCGTCAATTGACATCATTTTCATCAAGATTCAAAAAAAAAAATATTCAGTGGTAAAGCCTCATTTGAATAGTTTGAAAAGCAACTGAAAATTCAAAATATTGAAAATCTACGGACACCTCGGTTGTTTCAGATATGTCATCCTATCTTATTCCTTCACCATGAAAATGATGTCAAATTCCTAAATGTTGTTCCTAAGACATTGGCGTAACATCATTTTCGTCAATTGACATCATTTTCATCAAGATTCCAAAAAAAAAATATTCAGTGGTAAAGCCTTATTTGAATAGTTTGAAAAGCAACTGAAAATTCAAAATATTGAAAATCTACGGACACCTCGGTTGTTTCAGATATGTCACCTTATCTTATTCCTTCACCCATTTACGTGCTTTGCTGTGGTTGGATCTCCCGAGTCTCACAGTGGGCGTCGTTCGTGATCAGAATGATTCGTCCAATCATGAAAAAGATTCATTCGATACGAGGTCTTAATGGATAAAGCTTCAATATTTATGCACTGTGCGTTGGGTGTTTTTATTTCCCTCCGGTCTGCAGTCGCGATTTTACTTGAATAGGGTGGGGATATTAGAATATGGGAAGTGGGTGTGCAGTGTCAAATGAATGTTAAATGGCAATTCCCTAGATGTCACGTTCCTTTGATACTGTACTATCTTTCACAATGTCTATTCCCTGACTTGTTTCACTAGTTTGGGTGCTATTTTTTATTACTTTATAGCATTGTTTCTAGTCAGCCAATGTTTTCCTCTGTATAACTATGTCAACATATGAGATACTTATTTTTCTAAACTCAAAAAGGAATGAAGCAAATTTAAGCATGGTATATTATCAAAGATGGGCTGTCTTGTTCCTATCAATAACGCTACATAACAGATCTTCCTCTCCCCTGATACACAGTATAGATGCCTTTATACGACACCAAGACAGTCGTATGAATTATGTATTTATCAATAATGATCCCCTGCTGTCTTTATAACACAGCAATTTTCCTCTTACACTCTTTTGGTATTAAAAGTGACAAGTAAACGATTATTATATATTAATCCCTTTTACTGACAAATAGGTCTCTCGCTTCAGGAACAGTTAGTCAATGACATACCCAAGCCTGTTCAGGGATATAAAAGAGTGATATCATTTTGTCCACGAGAGTGGCAACAAGGAGTAACTAAACTCAGTTGAAAAAAATAAATACTCTACCTTAGCAAAATAAAAGTCAAGCTGTTTTGTCACTAGTATTTCAGTGGATAATGATGATTTCTTTCTTTCTTGAACATAACAAGAGTCTGGAGTCCTTTATCCCTTGATAAAGTTTAAATTCATTTTTCTTCAACATACACTCTTAGACAAAAAAAAGAAAAGACACACCAAGAAGGAGTTATCCGAATCAGACGAAAATCAGAAGATGTGGTGTACATGTACATAAAAACAAATGATTACAATTTGAGAAAAACTGGATGGTTTATTCAAGAGAAAGAGCTTCACAAAGTGAAAAAGTCAATAACGCGTTGTTCCACCTCTGGACCTTATGCAAGCAGTTATTCCGCTTGACATTGATTGATAGAGGTGAAGGATGTCCTCCTGCGGGATATCATGCTAAATTCTGTCCAATTGGCGCGTTAGATCGTCGAAATCCCGAGCTGGTTGGAGGGCCCTGCCCATAATGCTCCAAACGTGCTCCATGGGGGAGAGATCCGGTGACCTTGCTGACCAATGTAGCATTGGGCAAGCACGAAGACAAGCAGTAGAAACTCTCGCCGTGTTCGGGCGGGCATTATCTAGCTGAAATGTAAGCCCAGGAAGGCGTGATATGAAGGGCAAAACAACGGGGCGTAGAATATCGTCGACGTACCGCTGTGCTGTAAGTGTGCCGCGGATGACAACCGAAGAGGTCTGCTATGAAATGAAATGGCTTCCCAGACCTTCAGTCCTGGTTGTCGGCCAGTATGTCTTAAGACAGTCAGGTAGGTATTCCACCGCTGTTCGGGGCGTCTACAGACACGTATTCGCTCGTCACCGGGTTCAATTCGAAGCGAGACTCATTACTCAAGACAATTATACTCCAGTGACATTCCAGGTTGAATGTGCTCGACACCACTGTCAACGGGCTTTTCGGTGTACAGAGGTGAATGGTAGTCGGCGAAAGGGGTGCCGTGAGCTCATCCCCCTTTCTCTAAGCCGTCTACGAATTGTCCTTGAGGTCACTGAAGCACTAGTTGCACGTACGATCGATGATAATGATGAATTTGGGGCTGTGAGTGCCGCTCTGACGATTACTCGGTCCTCACGTTCTGTCGTTTCTCTAGTCCGACCGCTTCCTTCTTGACGCTGTGTTCGGCCATGGTTCATCCATTGCTGCCAACATCGTCTAACAGTGGCATCGCTCCTATCCAAATGTCGAGCGATTCGCCGATTAGACCAACTGGCTTCTTTGAACTCAATTGCACGTCCTCTCCCAAATGCTGACATCTGCGCATATTGTTCGCGCACCTTTATGCGAGGCATAGTTACTGTCTACCCGAGTACACAGAATGAAATTCGCAAAAAATTTATGAAATGGAATCGAAATTTCTCCTCTTTAATACCCTGCCAGTAGCGCAGTTAAGACACGCTGCAGCGTCACAAGTTCATTCATCGGCCGCCAAACTTTAAAGTTTTGCATTTTCCATCGAAACCTGTATGCATATGTGTCCAACTTGCATTACTCCGTCTTGGTGTTTTTTTTTCTCCTAAGAGTGCATATTACAAAGGACACTAAATAAAGGCTAAATCTCCCCATTGGCGTGAATACACCATATAATTCGTACACAATTGAATGACAGTGCATTTTACCTCTATGTTCCCCTTCTGTGGGCATGTTTTAGATGGGCAGTACATCCTAAGCCTTCGAATGTTCAATCTTTGTAACGCATTACAGAAATTGAAATTGATATTCTGAGAGTAGATTTTTAACAGCGAGTTTCTTGGTTCATGACGAGATCTTATTGTACAAGCAAAGGGAAGTAAATACTGGCCATTACTTTTTCTGAGTTTCACACCAGAGATTTGAGAAAAATTGTTCATTGTGCATTTTTTATTTTATTATCTTTGACATCGTTCCAAAAGTTCAGTGGAAAATTGATATTGCTAATTTCTCCAGTTATGTCCTTCATTATTATCAACGGAAATGTTGCGAATTTTACTTCTTTCCAAGAAAAGAGGAGTAAAGTTCTTATTATATTTAAAGTTTGGTTTCTTAACTGCATTACTTGAAAATTCCTTCATTATTCGTAAAGCCAGCACTCGTTAAGTCAGCTACTTGGGTGGAAATGGCTACAGTTCTAGTAATTACATACTTGGTAGTTAATTTCGTTTTAACATTTTTATTTCAATCAATTTAACTTTTAACTCTTTTTTCACCCGTTGGTTATTTCTTTCTCTCCTTTCCATGTTTCTTCTTTTTCTACATTTCATGTTTTTTCTACTTTCATATCTGATTTCCACTTTCGACAGCTTCCATTTACAAATCTTCGGCAATTGGAGAAAGCAACAATCTGCCTGCCGTACTTTTTTCTGTGAGTTATACGAGGGTCATTTTTTAAGTAAGAACCGTTTTGTAATGGAGTAAGAGAAACTTTAGTTATGAGCGTAAATTGTATCACAAACTAAAATATGAACATATTTTCACTTTTCAACATAGTCACCATTAACATTAAACATCTGTCAAGTCATGTCACTAGCTTTTGGATCCATCATCAAAGAACTCTGCCGCCTGGCCGTTAAACCAGTTAGTAACAGTTTCTTTCAACATGTCATCATTTTCCAAGCGCTTTCCACCAAGAAATTCCTTAAGTTTTGGAAACAGATGAAAGTCTGATAGTGCTAAGTCAGGGCTGTATGGTGAATGATCCAGTAATTCCAGCCAAATCCAATAATTCCCAATGAAAATTGTCCAGTTGCGTCTTTGTTTTTGCCGCAACGTGAGGCCGAGCTTTGTCGTGAAGCAGAACGACGCCGCTAAAGAGCAGTCCCCGCCGTCGATTTTGACAATTTTCATTGGGAATTACTGGATCATACACCATACAGCCCTGACATAGCACAATCATACTTTCATCTGTTTCCAAAACTTGAGGAATTTCTTGGTGGAAAGCTCTTGGAAAATGATGACATGCTGAAAGAAACTGTTACTAACTGATTTAACGGTCAGGCGGCAGAGTTTTTTTAGGATGGATCCAAAAGCTGGTGACACGACTCGACAGGTGTTTAAATGTTAATGGTGACTATGTTGAAAAGTGAAAAAATGTTCATATTTTAGTTTGTGATACAATTTACGTTCATAACTAAAGTTTCTCTTACTCCATTACAAAACGGTTCTTACTTAAAAAATGACCCTTGTACTTCTTCTATATAACTTCAAAATTCCATTAAAGAGATTACTTAATCTGTTATTATAAGTAATATTTTTCTATTAATTCCATTTTCGTTTTCAGATAAAATATCAGAGTTACTTTTATAAAAAAATTTAAAAGTGTAGAGGTTTGAGAGACTTGACATTGAAATCTCTGTTCGAATGAGACTTACTGAGCAGTTATTTATTTGCCACATCCATAGGCACCATTCGGGTGAGAATAATCTTCAATGGGAAGAAAATCGAAATTTAAATTATGAGGGATCAAAAATTTCTTTACCCAATAACCACAAAACAAATCATTAATTTGGCTTTTACAGGGTTATTTAATATGAAATTGAAATGATACATTTTACTTGTTGTAAGGATCGACATTAGGCTTTTTTTAGCTATTTTCCTAGCTTAGCGTCGGGGAAAAGTGCCAAACCTTTGATCCCGTTTGTCTATACTCTTATTGTATAGACGGGTTGACTAGTTTGTCTATACTCTTATTGTAAACGGGATCAAACCTTTGATCCCGTTTGTCTATACTCTTATTGATGTCCCATGCGGGACCTCATCAATAAAATTCTAAAATTTTCCATTCCGGAGAGGAATACAGGTCTCAAAAACCACCAGAGTTAAGAATGTTACGAAACAACTTAAAATCAGCAACGTGGTGTACTTATGTCACAAGGAAACTGAATCAAGGCGCAGTGTTAAACGTTTCTTAGGTGATTGCTTCCCTGCGTTCTTTCTACTGGCAAGAAAGGTCTTTTTGTATGTCTAAGATGCTGGATTCCAACTTATTTACTGAGATGTAACGAATTTTTTGAGTAAATTTTGTTCTACATCTTTCAATCAATTGCTTGATGCATCTGTATCTGTTTTCATTTGAATGGTTGTCGATGCAGTTGTAAGATTTACAACTCTGAGATCAGAAACACTTTTCAGAAGTAAGGCAGTAAAAACTACCACGATATGGCATTTCATTAGTGATGGAATTATAAGAATCCAGGCCCTGTTCTGGACATTTCTTTCCCACGAGACAGCTAACAGCCATATTACCTCTTTTTAAATTATATCCTATGTCATCCACGAGTGCACTGAAATCCCTAATGTCCGAACTAGAAAGCATCAGACATTGATTTCTCAAACTTGAACTCAAACTCTGAAAAAGACTGCCTACCCAATGCGTTGGCTGTAAAGCATTGTCTTATAAAGAAAAGTTCCCATTAAAGTAATCCTGAAGTGTCAAGATGGTTACAGTCATCCACATAAGGCGAACACCCATGAGCGGTGTACTTTAAGCTTCGCTTTTAACTCATTTTTCCTTCTGATGAAACCACTCAGGCTTGATAAGTTAAATGGTTCGGACTGAGCACCATCTTACCTAAACCAGTGTTTCATTTAAAATGATTTTTTTATGGCAGTCACTTATCCTGAGGACATTCACCCATACACACCGCGATGCTTATTTGTTACTATGGGAGCACCCAGTGGGAAAACCAACTTTACCCTTTAACAGAGAACAGGACAGGAGCTTCAGTACTTTGACCAAACTTCGATCTCAGGCTCAGTCAGTGGCAGATATAACTAAAAATAAATAAATCAACAGAGCAAGACAATTATTATCAGTAATAATGCAGATAAATACAAACAAAAATCACACACTTCAACTCACCATAGGGCAAGATTCTGTAGCTGTACCGGAACTAAACCAAATATCGAGATAACCGACTGGCCTCGTCATCAGGAGGCTTAACCAAATCAGTTAACTCAAGGGATAACTTTCTGAATAGGATGCAGGTCTAACAAACATCAGTAGGTGGCAGCTTTGTAAAGTGGTTGAGTCGCTATAAAGGTGGGCGGCATCCGTTTAGAGAAAGATTGCATTGTGTTCACCTTTTTAGGCGCTTAACTGCAGGTCATAATGTTTACTGTGTTTGTGATAAGCATGTGTACTCAAGTTTCCTTAGGGCGTGTTTATTTATTCAGATATTCTCTCCCCAACTTGCGTGGCTTTCTTCGTCTGGTTTCGTTAGGTGACAGTCTTTCTTTAAATGCTATTTTTAGACACAGTTCTGTACTGAGCCTTACTTCTTACAGACACGCAGGTTTGTCGAATTACGCGATTCAGTTTGAAACGGATTAAAGATTAGGCTTGTTTCATATAGAAGCAGTGTAAATGTTCCGAAAAAGGACCATGAGTTTAACCTATGCTGGTTCTTGCCACTGGATATTCCTTGATTTAAACGAGGATAATTTTGCCGTTTCAGTATGATAGCTTACTCTAAATCATATATTATAGCAGACGTATATCGACATAAAATAATTATAATTTTCCTAGTCCGCAATTTTCTGTCTTGGAGCTAAAAAAAAAAGTACCAAAATAAGAGAGGGGGTTGTTGCCTTGGTCATGAAATAAACCTGACCTCCCCAAAATGATTTACTCTTTTTCGCGTGTTTTTAAAGAATTTCCCAAACAGCACCGAAACTCAACATGTCCATGTGTACAAACACAAATATATCATATCTGCACAACCGAGTCTGTCGTTCCGACGATCCAAGGACGTCATTCTCGCACGATGACCATATTTGATGCATATCTTGCATTTAGAAGTTCAAGCACCATTTAAGAAATTAAGTACTCTCTATTCTCTGGAGAAAATGTTCAAAATGGCATTCCGGTTTTGTAGGCGCAAACGTCGGCCTTGGGCCTGATACGAAATCCTGATACCACACTTCGGGATCTTAAAACATAAAGCGCACGTTCAGCTGAGAATAAAATTCGGCCTTGTGAACTAAAGAAGCCACCCCCATTTTCTTTTCAAGTTCGTGAGTAACGGTCGTAATTGTTTCCAGCCGTAAACAAACACGACGCCCCGTGGAAGGTAATGGGGTGATTAGAATTTCTCGGTGTTGGCGGAATCTTCTATACGAGTCTTATTGCGTTAGCTGCGTTCAAAAGTAAGAAATTATGAGTTCGTTAGCTCCGCATAGCAATGTGTGGTCTCCAACTTTCTTGCTTTGAAGCTGAAGCGAGAACAAAAGAAATAACGTAGTTTATGACGAATAACAGAAAGAAGAGCTAGCTTCAACTCGACGGTATGAGCTAGTCATCCAGATGATTTGAGTATCTTAGATTCTTTGAAGTATATTTTAGTGCTTTTAAATGGTTGGCTAAAATTATTAGTGACTATGCGTTTCGCATGTGTCACGACAAGGGTCTGATTCAGGACAAGCATTTCGGAAAAAGGGTCCTAGGATATCTTTCTGAAGGGACTCCCAAAAAAGAGTATCGTCACAGTTTTAAGGGGAGTGGTCACTATTAAGTACCTTTAAAAGTATCTGTTTTAAACCATGTTCGATGGTATGTACTACTCATGAATTTTGCTGTATTTACATGAATTTTTTTGAGAAACTGCCTAACATACTGCTTATTATATATATATATATATATATACACAATATTTCAAGGTAATTACAAAAAATAAAATTATTTTTTATGCATAAAAAGTGAAATTTTTTTTTTAAATCGAGCATTTTGCAGTCAACTGCTGTGCGCATTCTGTCAAAATAAATTATTAAGGTACAGTAATAATTGTTTACTATATGTGATTATAATACTTCAGGCAACAAAATCCACCAACATTTTTTAACCTTAAAATATTTAGATTTTTTTTAAGAATATTTTATAAGCTTTTACTCAATCATTTTTGAAATTTCTAATTAAAAATAGCACGTACTAAAATTTTTTAATATATTTTAGGATAATGTTAGTGGATATTGTTGCCTGAAGTATTGTAATCACGTATAGCAAGCAATTATTACTGTACCTTAATAATTTATTTTGACAGAATGCTCACAGCAGTTGACTGCAAAATGCTCGATTAAAAAAAACTATTCAATTTTTATGCAGAAAAAATAATTTTATTTTTTAATTACCTTGAAATATTGTATATATATATATATATATATATATATATATATATATATATATATATATATATATAAAATAATAGTAATATATATAATAAACAGTATGTTAGGCAGTTACTCAAAAAATTTCATGTAAATCAAGCAAAAATCATGGCTAGTACATACAATCGAACATAGGTCTAAAAAAGATTATTTTAAAGGTACTTAAAAGTGACCACTCCCCTTAAAGTAGGTATTTAATTTTAGATAGGTAATAATCTTATATGAAGTTTTTTACTTATACAACTTTCAAGTTTAACGAAATTTGTTCTCTTTGATTCACATTATTATCGGAATTTTGGAAAAATGTTTGGGCACATAATGTAAACAGGCACGTTTAAACACTCCTGCTAACCTATCCTATCACATCCTTATTTTTCAGTATGCAGTAACTTTGGTATTAAAGCAAAGAGAATTTCCTCTAGGTGAGCAAAGTTTATGGACATTTTCAAAATGCATAATTTTTACTTCTGATTCTGCCAAATTTAGTGAAATTCACTCGTAATTATTCACATCATTACTAGAATATAGAAGTATTTTTCGGGAACAAAATTGGCCCCAAGCATCATAGAAACATTTCTGCAAACCTATCCAATCACATCCACAGTATAAAGCTAATTTATGTTATATCTATGGGGGCGTCCATTAATTACGTGAGACTTTTAGGGGGGGGGGGTCGAGCCGAATCTCCCCCAGTCTCACGTGGGGGAGAGGGGGGGTCTCGGCAAATATCACGTAATTTTTTTCCGCAAGAAACAGTGTAAAATTGCGAGAAAACTGGGTTATATTAAGTAAAACACGTTTCTACACTAAAATTTGGCTAAATCCTACACAATAGTTCCAGTAGTCACTCTTGAGACCACACATGAGTCCCCGAGGACTGAATTAGAATGAATATTCTTTTGAGAATTTTAGTAGTTCCTATTTAAGTATTTTATTGTTCGATTTTCTCACTGTGATTCTAGACTACGTTCTTAGTAGTCTTAAATACTAGTCTTAACTACTCTTAAATAAAAATAATTAAGAAAATTATGTTATTTAAATAAATCCAACGCAATCAAGCACAGATTAACGTATTTACTCTAAAAGTACGCATTTTGAAAAATCTCACGTGAGATTAGGGGGGGGGGGGGAGGTGATTGAGCCAAATCTCCCGACATCTCACCAAGAGGGGGGGAGGGGGTTGAAAAATCGCCCAAATTGCCTCACGTAATTAATTGAAGCCCCCTATAGTGTCAAAACAGGTACATGACAACTCCTGTCTGTCAATCAGTTGCAAATATCTGCACCTACAACGTAACAAGCAGGCATGAACCCAAGTTTCTCTCTTGTTACGGGCTCCTCAGCAAGGCATAGCGGATGAATGCATTAGAGGGGAAGGAATACCAAGTTCGGAATTTATCTTGATTTGTACTGGGGGCTGTCAAAGTGCAGTCATCCAACCCCCTTCGGAAAGAACCATTGTCTGTCACGAATTGGGGTACAGAAGTTAGGCCGTCTGCACACGGGGCAACTCAAAAGAAACTGATAACTGACTCGAATCACAAACCAGTCCGTGAGGAGTAGTAACCTATGTAATTGAATGGAGCCACGCACACGGCGCAACTGGTAACAAACCCGGTTGACGGGTTTGTAACCAGTTGCGCATACATAGGTTACGACTATGTACATAGGTTACGACTCCTCACGGACTGGTTTGTAATTCGAGTCAGTTATCAGTTTCTTTAGAGTTGCTCCGTGTGCAGACGGCCTTAGAGTGCTTAAAGAGGACAAAATGCATAGAGTACATCCTGTTGGTAGGAGCCAATTTTAAATCACCGCCAGCCTATCGGGAAGTCTTGGATCTAACTTTCTCACTTGTTGATTCACCAATTTGTGGTTATTCGCGGGATCGACTTTTGAGCTGTTGGTCTCGGTCTGTTTAGTCCTGCAAAGTCTCTGACCAGTGATTTTCAGACTTTTTTAAATTCTACCCTTTAATCAAAAGTAAAATTCTAATGTACTTATGACATATCTTCGTCAATTATGGCATTAAATCTATACAGTGTTCATTATTCAGGTATACAGAGAACAAACACTTAGATAATATAACTCTGTACGAAAGAAAAATTGCAATTTATGAACTTTTTCGAGGGATTCAACGGTAAAAATTTTCTGGCCGGTCTTATTCTTATGTCATGTTACTGATGTTCCCCCAAGAACTGCTCGCATACAGAGGGGGTAAGCGTACTATTGTTTATGAACTACTGAGCTAGTCTTAAACAACGTACTAAATCATGATTATGAGCTATGATTAAAGAGTCTATTATGTTAAAGATTCGAAAAAGATCTCATTTTAAAAATTTTATGATATTTCTCGTGATATAAATTTTATAACCCTCAGATTATTATTTAAAATACAAAATTTTTAAAAAAGTTACAAAAACAGCTTAAAAATTTTATTTTAAAAAAATCTAAGAAGAATTTTTTTAAATCATTCTTAGTGCACCCCTACACTACGAGAAGAATCGCCATGCAAAATTTCTGTCCTTTAGGTCCAGCGGTTTGATCTGTGCGTTGTATGTCAGTGAGTCAGTGAGTCAGTCAGTTACGGAACTGTTTTATATACATAGATATGCATTTGTATTTCCTTTAGGTAAAAATTAGCAAAATTTAAAATTAAAAAAAGCATGATTTTAAAATCATAAGCTTCCTATTAAAACATTGAAAATTATAAACTCCATGTATCTATATGCAACTAAACTAGAAAAAAATCAACGAGAAGGGTTAGCCTGGACCTCATACAGCATTTGTCCAATATTGGGTGAAATATTTGAGAATGCTACTCTCCTATCATCGTTGTTTAGTTTATAAAGCCACACGTTTTGAAAACTATCGCTCTTATAGGTAAAAGTAAATGGAAACAATGTTGCCTCTAAGACTGTTTGCTACCTTCGTTAACAATCTATATATATAAAACGCGTAGGTATGCGGCACAAAAATCGACGATATTTCTACTCTCCGAATGGCAACGGCTGCCTCTACCAGATGTAAACATTAGCAGCCGTCCGCAATTTGCAACTGTGTGTCAGCATGGATTTACGCACTGAAATCAGGAATTTTCGAAAGCGCGCTGCACGATTAAGTGAAAATTGGGAACAGTCTCAAGAAAGAAAGCAAAGAAATAATTCATTAAGAGAGAGGCGTGAAAGAGAGAGCATAAATGATCGCGAGGTTAGGCTTAACCGTCGCCGGCATAGCAACCAACAACCAGTAATAGTTAATTTTCTATACTTTTTTCAGTGCTTTTTGAATTTTTGCTCCATTTTATAAGTGAAGAAATTTTCTCAACAATTTATTATTTGATATGATTAAGTGTAGATATCTGAATTGTGAACAGTAATACATACAGAGAGTGATGTAATCAACACTATATTTTAAATTTTTCCCCAACAATTTCTTATTTGTTGTAATGATAAAGTGTAGATATCTTAATTTTGAAAAATTGCGGAATTTCTGCTCCATTTTATAAGTGAAGAAATTTCCCCAACAATTTATTATTTTATATGATTAAGTGTATATATCTGAATTGTGAACAGTAATACATACAGAGAGTGATGTAATCAACACTATATTTTAAATTTTTCCCCAACAATTTCTTATTTGTTGTAATGATAAAGTATAGATATCTTAATTTTGAAAAATGGTACATACTAAAAGGGATGTAATGTTAAAAATCATTTATGTTGGGTTTCTCAGTCTTATCTTTAACTCTGTTCTGAGGTAATGGAAATTCACATTTTTTTATCACGATGTTCTAGAATCAGCCTTATAGAGAATACCCCTTAACAACGTATATTTATGATGACAGGTTCCTTGCATATGTTACTTTCAGTTGAGTTGTTTTGCAAAATAAAATATAAAACTAAAAGCGACAATGCTGGTCGCGCAGCAGCTAGTATCATATATTTTTAACTTATAAAAATTATAAATAAAAAATATTAAAGATGTGCAGTTATAGAAAGTTAAAAGAATTTAAAGCAAAATAAAAGAATTAAAGAATTTAAAGAAAAGAAAAATTTAAAGCATATTTTATAATTAAATAATTAAGTATGATATAAACTGACTTCAAACTATCCGCAACACCTCCCATTTTTTTCACGACCCCCCTCCCCCCCCCCCCCTGTGGGTCACTAAAAAAATTAGAGTGGTCAAGATTAGTTTGTAGTAAATTTCTATAATATTAAATTATTTAATTAAAAAATATGCTTTAAATTTTCAATAATTAACCCCTACGCTTTAACTTTCATTTTTAGTTAAAAATATATATATCATATGATATTGTTTCATAATCTTTTCAGCTCCAGTAATCTAATTTAAATCTGAACTGTAACAAACATTTAATTATAAAAACTAAGAATTTTAGTTTAATATAATAAAGGAAGTTTATAATTCAGTGTTTTAATAGGAAGGTTATAATATTGGATGTCACGCTCTTTTACAATTTTAATTTTTGTTAATTTTTACCTAAATGAAATACAAATGCATATTAATACAGTGGAATCTCGATACAGTGGAATCTCGACGTGTGAAGGTGTCGGAGAGGAAGGGAAAGCTGCTTTTGAGCGTACTGCAAGTTTTCCCTCCCGTAATCCCGTACGCTCCAAGCACTCGCGAAAGAACGTACGTGTAAAGGGCGCTAATGGGAGTGGGGTGGTCATTTTTAATCTTATGACTTCATTCCGTGTCAGAGCCTCACTCGCTTTTGCTTAACCTTTTCCCTACGGGGTGGGATAGCATATATCCCAAGAATACGGGCCCACGAATGAATATATATATATATATATATATGTGTGTTTATATATATACCTATATATATATATATATATATATATATATATATATATATATATATATATATATATATATATATACATACATATATATATATATACATATATATATATATATATATTTATTTATTTATTTATATATATATATATATATATACAGTGGAATCTCGATCTATCGTTTTTCAAGGGACCGATTGAAATGAACGATAAATGCGGGAAAACGATAGATGCGGAAACATAACAAAGCAATATGATCGTTGGGACTGGATCAAATGAACGACACATACGGAAAAACGATGGATCCGAAAACGATCGATCGAGATTCCACTGTATATATATATATATATATATATATATATATATATATATATATATATATATATATATATATATAAATAAATATATATATATATATATATATATATAACCCCCTTAATGACCGCTCTTACGAAGGGGGTATAAAATGTCCCGTTCTATAGAGGGAATCGGAAAAATAGGCCCCGTAAACTAAAGGTTAAACTCGCTCATGTCTAAGGCCTGCTTAACATTGCTGCTGAAGCTTTGAGTAGCATCAGCGTTATTCCTACCGAAATAATATTTACCAATAATAGATCATAACATTTTTGTAGCTAATTGTTTGGTTTGGTTTGGTTTGGTTTGGAGCGCTTCTGTCATTTTTTTGCTACACGAGGGCTAATTAGACCGGGACCTACTGCTTAAAGCCATTTCCGAACGGCTACAAACATCCATGCCAATAGTGGGATTCGAACCCACAGACTCTGGTACCGAAAGCCAGCACCCTAGCCATTTGGCCATCGTCCGGCGGGCTAATTATTTGGAGGTCTGTGATTGGTTAAAATTACAATCGATACGTGTAACGCTGATGCTACGCAACGCTCCTGAGACAATGTGGGGAAATCCCAAGTTTCGAAATCCCCATGCTTATTGTTGTAACACTCTAAAGTTCTGGTGAAACAGGTTAATCAGATTTTTATGCACATAAACCACAATTGTGTACGGAAATAACTTTTCTTATACAACAATATTCAGTTAAGAGATTGATGATATTGATTCATTAAAGACAACAACAAAAACGATTCATTAAAGACAACAACAAAAACACAACTAGTAAGTAATATATTTGCATATTGATATTAAGAATTCAACAACATCATCTTTTGATGTAGTTGTTTATTCTATATGGGCCCACTTCACTGTTTGAAGGATGAACGACTTATTCTTCGAATCCCTTGAAATGATATTTATGCAATAAAAATGATCTAAAATATTCAAAAATATGTATTTTATACATACTCTCTCTCTCTCTCTCAGACACACACACACACATATATATATATATATACACACAGTGCGTCAAATAAGTTTTAAGACTCGTCCCAGAGCGCAGGCTGTAAAGGCGCTGTTAGTGGAAATCCGCATGCGTCATAACATCCATCGTCTACTGGCACACTGCTAACAAGTTGTGCGCATTCCGTTAAGTAGTTGAGAGAAGGCGAGCGTATAATTCAGCAGTGAAGATTTTTCATGTTGATTTTTTAAGATAGAGCAAAGAGCTGTAATTAAATTTAACGCAAAACTTGGTAAAAGTGCTTCGGAAATATACCAACTCATGAAACAAGTTTACGGTGACTGTTGTTTAAGTATATCAAACGTTTTTGTGTGGCACAAACGTTTTTTGGGCGGAAGAGATACGGTAGAAGATGATCAGCGTAATGGAAGACCAATTTCATCTAGGACACCTGAAGTTATTGAGAAAGTACGAAATTTCGTAACAAACGATCGCTGTGCATTAGTGAGAATTATGGAAGACTCTTTAAATATCATCAAAGATACAATTCGAACCATCCTGCATGAAGATTTGGGCAAAACAAAAGTGTGTGCTAACTTTGTTCCACACACTTTAACCCCTGAACACAAAGCAATGAGAAGTGCACATCGCGGAGACATTAATTCATCCGCTGAAAACGATCCAAACTTCTTGAAGTCCATTGTTACAGGTGATGAAACCTGGTGTTTCCAATGTGATTCTGAAACAAAGCGAAAATGTGCGGAATGGAAGTCACCAAATTCACCACAAGCCAAAAAAACAAGAAAAATTCCATCCAAAATCAAAACAATGCTCATTACATTCTTCGATAGTAAAGGTATTATCCACAAAGAATTTGTTCCAACTGGACAAACAATTACAGGTCAACACTACTTAGCTGTTTTAAAGCGTTTGATGGCCAGAATTCGTCGCATTTGTCCAGACTATAGGACTGAAAGCAGTTGGTGTTTTTACACGACAATGCACCCAGTCACACCTCCCTTATTGTTCGTCGATTTTTGGCAAAAAATAATGTCTGTGTGTTGAACCATCCACCGTATTCACCTGATTTAGCAACCTGTGACTACTCCTTATTCCCAAAATTTAAAATGAAGTTAAAAGGGTGTTATTTTGAGGATATTTCGACCATACAAGAAGCTTCGACGCGTGCTTTGCAGGCCATTCCACAAAGTAATTTACAACAGGCGTTCGATTCATTAATAAATCGCTGTAAAAAGTGCATTGAAGCCGGAGGGCCCTATTTTGAATAAAAAACCAAAACAGGTATTAATTTCTTGTTTCATTTCTTTTTACAGACCCAGTCTTAAAACTTATTTGACGCACTGTGTATATACAGTAACCACCGCTTGTAGTGATCAGTGGTTATAAGAATCAACCGTTTATAAGAATCAATATCACAAAAACAAAAACAAATGTATTATTTCCATGTTAAAACTTTCGCTTTAAAGAATCAATCCACCGGTTTTAAGAATCAGCTTACACTCTTCGCTTTCCTTTCATTTTTCTAAAAAAGCCACTTAAACACTCAAAAGGCAATAAGTTCTTTCTTTATTCTTTTTAAAGAAAGAGTGATAAGATGGGATGGAATACAGTCGTAAAATGCATCCCTTTCTTTGTTAGACATAACATAATAGTTTCCCCTTAAACACTTTAGCTAAACACTGCCCGTTTAGCTTGACCCAGGGGCATCTAACCCCTTTGAGTCCGATTTCACTTTTCTCCACTGACAAACAGGGACTCTATTTTCCCACCTCCCACATCCTGGTTGCTGCTTCCTGGACCCTGAAACACATAAATCTTCGGCGAAGGGTCCACTATCACACAGGCAAACGTGACATTAGTAGATTAAGCATGTTATCAAACCCTGAAACGTAAGCTAGAAGGTGAATCTTCGTCTAAGACTATTGGTATTGAAAGAGGTATAAACAGCCTCCTGAAAACTTCATTTCGTCAAACTACCATAGAAAACTTTTTCTTGCACCCTTCCTGTAGTTGAAATGTTAAACTGTTAAGCAGGTATGTTGTAACAAATATTAGATATTTTTCTTCTCTTATTATAATCATGTGTATCGACTTATAGGTCTAGAAATTAAGTTGTACTTTTAAAATTATACAGAATAATTTTAATAACATATAATTAACGTAAATTAAAGAGTATTTTATGGTAAATTATCTAATATATGTATATAGGTGTGTATGTGCCTGTCCAAAAACCTAAATTTCGGCCATAAGAATCAACCGCTTATAAGAATCAAAAGCAGTAATAACAAACGTGATTCTTATAAGCGGAAATCACTGTATATATATATATATATATATATATATATATATATATAAATTTTCAAGTATTTCAATCGGGGCATATTTATATCTAGTATTAATTTCATTTAATAAGCCACAGTAGGAGAGGTTTTTAAACCTCGTCTGCTACTTGTAACCTGCAATATTGTTTCCCTGTTTCATTAGTGTTTGAAACCAAATTCTGTCACTACAAAAAAGAGAACCCACATCTTCTCGTATCCCAGGAGTTCCCAGTCTTAAAAAATATTTCTTCATTATATTATTCTTTATTTAAATGTTATCAATTTTGAAATTTTATGTGTTATAAATATCCCATATTTTTAAAATTTGAATATATTCTAACTTCCATAAAATATAAGAATTTATCAAAGAAAATTATATTTACTAAGAAGACTACTAGTACTAGGCAAAACTCTATTCCTATTTGCTCGATTTATCAAATTTAAATAAAGAAAGAATTTCGTTTGAACAGTATAGGAAAGTAACATCAATGTTAAATAAACATTATACTGTTAACAAAATATAATTTTATCTACAACCAAATGCAAGAAGTTTTATCAAAGGCCATCAGTCTTAAAGCTGTTTAGAATAGTTTTTATTTTTGCCATTCTTATAGAATGTTTTATGTCTGGAAAAATTAAGTAGGAGGGGAAAGTTTGCATATGAAACAGTCGTATACAATTATGAAAAATCTAAATATATTTAAAAAATAATTTTAAAAATTAAATATTAAAGGCAACTAATTAAATATTAAAGGCAACTAATTAAATATTAAAGGCAATATATTTTGAATAATCATTTTTCCCTCCTGGCCATACTTGCATAAAAAAAACTAATTTCTACCTAAAAGAGTGATTGAAATAGATTACCTAGAAATTCAAATTAAAGTATTGAAATCTCGTGTTTTACTGCAAAATAATTCGGATATCTGTGATTTTCATGTATTGTTTTTTCATGTTCATTTCGCCATGGGATAAATATGAACTTTTTTACTTTTTGTCGATAGTAAGGTTTTTTTACGAATGAAAATCGATAGCATACATCTTTAAAGTCGATCGTTGTAATTTCTGACTGTAATTCCTTGCATTGTAAAATAGCATAATTTCTAACTTTCCACTCAAATTCAGTATGTAAAAGACTGTTAGATGCTTATCACATTATAGTGCCCCATCTCGAAATGCAACAAGCTTTAATCAGGGCATTAATCAGTCCGTTTGCATGCACGAACGAAAACGAAACTGAAATATACCAGCTCTTTATTAAGGATGCCACGCTTCTCGGTCACTCGAGTATGCTTCTATTGTGTACTTTTTGTTGATAGTAAGGTTGTTTTACGAATGAAAATCGATAGCATATATCTTTAAATTCGATCGTTGTAATTTCTTATTGTAAATCCTTGCATTGTAAAATAACATAATTTCTAACTTTCCACTCAAATTCAGTATGTAAAAGACTGTTAGATGTTTATCACATTATAGTGCCCCATCTCGGAATGCAGCAAGCTTTAATCAGGGCATTAATCAGTCCGTTTGCATGCACGAACGGAAACGAAACTGAAATATACCAGCTCTTTATTAAGGATGCCACGCTTCTCAGTCACTCGAGTATGTTTTTATGGTGTTGAAAGTGAGAGATTTTCGGGTGTGATAAACAATGGCAATTACACAAACGGAGCTGGTTATTTACTAGGGCTGACGGGTAAAATTTATTATCACACTTGGACGCTTGCTCAACGATCTCGCTACTTGGAAGATAACAGGTTACAAAAAAAGGCATTCTCGCGTCCTAATTAATCCACAGTCTCTAAAGGTCAGGTACGGAACAGCTGTTATGACACTGAGCTCGATATAAACAGTATTGTCAGAACGTAGCTCAATTTGCCTAATAGGGGTTTCGTAATGGCTTTTTAATGGTTTCCCAACATACAGATCTTAAATAGCGTCGTAAATATTGAATACAGGAGGTATTAACACAGTATGTTTCCAGAGTTATTTGTTTTATGAGTATGTCATAAAGATTAGTAGATTGAAACGGGGTTCAAATATTTGTATAAGGAATCAAAGCCGAACTGACTCTTAGATGGTCCTAACCTATTAATTATGTCGTTGTAGATTTAGCCCTTTTGTTGCAAAAGTTTATCGTAGCTCTTCAAAACTAAACAACCAACGACTTAAGATAGATCTAAAGCCCGATTTGAATTTCTAAGGAATGCGACTTTCTTCCTTAACTGAGTAAATAACCACACACTGTGCAAATCATGGCAACAAAAGGACGCACATTGAGGATGTTGCCAGTCTCCCCACAGGAAAATTTGTGAAATGCCTAATCAAGGAACAGAAGATCGAAAAAGACGAGCAGTAAAGTTATTCGAGAAAAGAAGAGATTGTCAAGTAAAAGTGCGGAAGAAATGACATAAATAAATATAAAAAAAGCCTTTCATGTTAGAGGAATGTATATGTAGATCGGAAATTTTGTTATTTACCAAAGTATTTGCTTTACGAAATATAGAGAAGTTTCCAAATTAATCCACTTTAGTACATATAACAGTGCAGGGGAACAGTACATCTCAAATATTAAACTGGTGATCTATGAATTCAAGGAGTGATAGGAAATTGAAAACTTAAAGTTATATATATATATATATATATATGTGTGTGTGTGTGTGTGTGTGTGTGTGTGTGTGTGTGTGTGTGTGTGTATGCGTGTGTCACCAGCTTGGAGGCATTTATATTTTACTTATTAGATTTATCATAAGAAATTTTCCTAGAAACATGAGGATAGGGTACGCGAAATCTGAATAATGATATGACAAGAATGATTATAATCAGCAAATGTCTTTAGAGTTTCTTCAACTTTCATGTTCTAAATCTACTATGCTAATCAATATTCAAAGACGCCCTTTAACACTCGGAACTAAAAACATTGTTTTAGTATCTTTAAATTGTCTAAGTCATATAAGTAATTTTATTTTTTTTCTTTATAAAAAAGTGATAGGAAGGATTAACGTCATCAGATGGCAATAGAGCTTGTGGCTTTACAGCCTCAAGAATAAAAAGCCAAAAAGTTCAACAAACTTTCGAAAGTACAATTCAGGATATAAGACATTTTGTATTTGAAATATTGTTTTAGTACATTTTAACTGCGCAAAAAAGCAAAAAATATTTTTTTCTCTATGATAGTGTGACAGGAATGATTAGCATCAGCAAATTTAGACCTTTTAGCTTTACAGCTTCAAAGATTATAGTAAAAAGTCTCATCAAACATCAGAAACTTCCGATGACGGATTGAGACATTTTAAACTAAACACATGGTTTCTGCGTGATTTAGAATGAGCAAACAGAATATCAACAGCATATGTGTTTAAAAGTTGAAACAGAATAGATATTTATTTTCATCTCATGTCTCTAGAGATTAAGCACGAAATTTAAATTCCTGTCAAATATTTTTAGTAATTAACAAACTTAATATACTTCGTGGGTGGTCACTGTAGCTGAAGCCTGAGTGCTGTGATTGTTTTGATCAGAAATACTCAATAGGGGCTTGTACCGTAGTCAATAATACGACAAGCCTTTCGCTTCAATTACTTTACTACGATACGTTAAACATACCACAACTACAACAGTTAAAGCAAGTATGTACAGCGAGTTAGAATTTACTCAGTTAGATAGTCAGGATGGCTTCGGGTTCACCGACAGCGCTGGCCTACAGAAAGCCTCTCGGACCAGGAGAGCGTCTCTCTCGCACTCGAAAACAGATCTCTTCTCTTGGACTATTGGGGTCTTCTTTTATACTGTCGGCAAATTCAAAAGGCTTTCTCCGGCGTTTGAAGTGCTGGTAAGTGTTCGAAGTTTTATGAGATTCTAAATGTCACTATAGTGTCAAAAATCTCAAAAGCCCTCGAACCACTCTGGGATTTATGCGTTCTATAACATCAGAACCGCACATTACAAGAACTTTATGGCCTCTTATCTTAGAGTTTATGAGACCGCACACATCAACAGTTCACCGATAGAAGACATGTTGAAGGGTAGGAATGGGGCATGACATACTTATATAATTACAAATTTCGTATAGTAATGGAGACAAGTCACAGTCTTTATCGAACTCAGTTTAATAATACTACCTTTACACACTCTATGCGTGGTCATCACCACTGAATTTTGCGAGCTGCAATTATCGCTGTCATATGTGTCGTCAACTACATTTTAATAATATACTATACTGACTTATATTTTGTGAGTACTCATTGCAGCTTAACTCTAGATCCAGCGTGTCCAGTCCACGGCCAGCGGACCGCATGAGGCGCCTGACAGCTAACAACATGGCCTCTCAAGATCGTAAACTTTTAAGATCTATCTTAACCCGAGAAAAATATTCTTCTCTACATTCTCCCACCCTATTCCCGTCATCGCTTTCTGCCACTAGCTACATTTGTGAACAACAATTTTCAAAGATTAAATACTCGAAGAGTAAAATTAGAATTGAAATTTCTGATGAGAAACCTTAAGGCCTCACGAAGAATTGCAACCACTACCATAGAACCAGACATTGAAGCATTTGTTTCACAAAAACAAGGTCAATTAACCCACTAGTTTTAAGTTTATATTGCTTTATTTACGATGATGTGATAAAAAATAATTCTAAAGGTTCAGCCGACCACAGCGATAAGCTTATACGGCATATTTAATTGGAATCAAATCGTCCCCCCCCCAGCAATCCACTCAGCAGGGACACATTGGCTCGGGTGCGAACGACTTACTCCTACACCACCAAGCTGATTTTTTCTCTTTACAATTCGCAATCCTAAATATATGTATTTAACCAATTTATAATGGCAACCCCGCTTGAGTTCCACACAAGTTCCATGTTGCTTGCTTTGTTTTTCCCCTTTACTTATTTTTACATATATTTCTTATCCATACCCTGCACACTAATTGCGCTTTACAGTTACAATTTACATTATAAAATTGCCATTTTACATTCAAACTGCAGTTTCAATTACAATTACGCTTGCGAACATACAATTTACAATTACAGCTTACATTATATACTTACAGTTTTACATTTAAGGTGCAATTTCAAATACTCTTACTCTAAGGCCGTCTGCACACGGAGCAACTCAAAAGAAACTGATAACTGACTCCAATCACAAACATGAAAATGTTTACCAGTAAACCTGTTTGTTAATGGTTTGTAATGCAATTGTATTATGTATGTAAAGTAATTGTTTAATGCAATAATAAGTGCAATTATGTTTGAAATTGCATCTTAAATGTAAAATTGTAAGGTAATTGTATTGAAATTTTACCTTGAATGTAAATTGTGAGTATACAATGTAAATCGTAATTCAAAATTGCAATGTATCCATAATGTAGTGGCAAATATTATTGTAGTTGAAACTGTAATTGAAATTGCATAAAAAATGTAAAATTGTTAGTATATGATGTAAATTGAAATTGTAAATCGTAATATGGTATTAATGCAATGGTAATTGCAATAGTAAGGCCGTCTGCACACGGAGCAACTCAAAAGAAACTGATAACTGACTCCAATCACAAACCAGTCCGTGATGAGTCGTAACCTATGTAATTGAATGAAGCAACGCACACGGCGCAACTGGTTACAAACCCGTCAACGCGTTGCTGACGGGTTTGTAACCAGTTGCGCCGTGTGCGTTGCTTCATTCATTTACATAGGTTACGACTCATTACAAACCCGTCAGCAACGCGTTGACGGGTTTGTAACCAGTTGCGCCGTGTGCGTTGCTTCATTCAATTACATAGGTTACGACTCATTACAAACCCGTCAGCAACGCGTTGACGGGTTTGTAACCAGTTGCGCCGTGTGCGTTGCTTCATTCAATTACATAGGTTACGACTCATCACGGATGGTTTGTAATTGGAGTCAGTTATCAGTTCCTTTTGAGTTGCTCCGTGTGCAGACGGCCTTACTATTGCAATTACCATTGCATTAATACCATATTACGATTTACAATTTCAATTTACATCATATACTAACAATTTTACATTTTTTATGCAATTTCAATTACAGTTTCAACTACAATAATATTTGCCACTACATTATGGATACATTGCAATTTTGAATTACGATTTACATTGTATACTCACAATTTACATTCAAGGTAAAATTTCAATACAATTACCTTACAATTTTACATTTAAGATGCAATTTCAAACATAATTGCCCTTATTATTGCATTAAACAATTACTTTACATACATAATACAATTGCATTACAAACCATTAACAAACAGGTTTACTGGTAAACATTTTCATAATAATTATTTCTTCTAAAAGTAATTAAATCATTCTTTTTTTTTATTAATTTCAAGTATTAATTTGACCATATGCCTCCAATGCACTTACTATTACATTTAACGATTACACTACACACATCTTACAATTTACAATTACATTTATATTATATACTTACAATTTTACATTTTAGCAGCAATTTCAATTACTATTACACTGAGAAATAAATTAACCATTACGCTATAAGCATATTGCAATTTTCAATTACGATTTAATATCATATACTTACAATTTAACATTTAAGGTGCAGTTTCAATACAATAACATGTACTCTTACAATTTTACATTTAAGTGGGCGTTTCAAATACAATTACATTTACTATTGAATTAAGCAATTACAAAGAAGCTTTGTTATTTGTATTAATTAGCTATTATATATTTTATATTCGGCCCGAGTCTATTCCTTCGCACTCAGTGAGGACAGGGCAAGCCGAAAGGTTGGACACCCCTGCTCTAGATGCTGCTATTGTTCATGTTACGAGTAGAAGTGAAAAATAATAGTCAGACTCTATGACTTCGTTTAAATGATAGACTTATTATACGGATTAGAAAGTAAACCATAGAAATAAACAAAATTAAAATACAAGCATAGACTGCTAAATCACTATAACATAAAACATATCCTGCAAAGAAAACATTTTCAATAGAGGATAGCGCAGAAGCTTCATATCCCCATAATGAAAAAAACAAATAAATAATCCAACAGATATAGATAAAAATTATACTAAAAAAGACAAAAAACAAACAGAAATCAAGCACTATGGGCATCCACGCACCAACGGCAAGATTCTGCATAAGAGCCGAAACTCAACCATAAAACGACAGAGGTAATCGACAGGTCACGTCATCAGGGGGCCTAACCATGTCAATTACCTCAAGGGGAACTTTCTGAATAGGATGCAAGTAAGCCCAAAAGACATCCCAAGGCCCCGAGTTCCCCAAAGAAGCAATTAGTCAAGAAGAAAATGAAAAGACAAACACAACTTACTGTATGGGCTCAACGCACCTTACAAGCAAGCACACAAAAAATCCTAATGCAATATAATCGGCGTCTACACACCCCAATTCCGTAAGTGACGGTTATGGCAGAATCTTGCCGTTGGTGCGTGGATGCCCATAGTGCTTGATTTCTGTTTGTTTTTTGTCTTTTTTAGTATAATTTTTATCTATATCTGTTGGATTATTTATACTTATTATACGGAGTAAGCCTGCCATTAAAACAAAGTCACGAATAGTTATTGCAGATGAATTCTGGAAGTTGATTGCTCAGGTCAGGGAAAAGCTGCAATTGCTGATGTCAGAATTTAAGCAGTCGAAATGGATTTCGAATCTCAGATTTTCCGTGGTTTCCGTATGTCTTCTTCTTCTGGTTTGAAATATACCAATCCATGAACTGAAATCTGAATTTCTTGTTTGAAAACTGCTTATTTTTAACTTTTCTCAAGAAAAATACGCGAAAATTGCAGAGACTCTCCTATATTACTATTTTAAGAGTAGTGTTTACACTATCAAATCGTAGCTTGAAATACACAAAGTCAAATACACCTCAGTAAAAAAGGTAAAATTTCACTTCAAAGGATTCGCTAACCATGCTACATAGACATTTAATATGCACCAATCTATATATATAAAACAGTTCCGTAACTGACTGACTCACTGACTCACTGACATACAAAGCACAGACCAAACCGCTGGACCTAAAGGACTGAAATTTTGCATGGCGATTCTTCTTATAGTGTAGGGGTGCACTAAGAAAGATTCTTGAAAAATTATTCTTAGATTTTTTTAAATTAAATTTTTAAGCTGTTTTTGTAACTTTTTTTTAAGTTTGCATTTAAAATAATAATTTGAGGGTTATAAAATTTATATCACGAGAAATATCATAAAAATTCCTTTAAAATGAGATCTTTTTCGAATCTTTACCTCCATTTTCTGATTTTTGGTGAATTTTCAAAGATTAATTTTTAGAATTTAATTTATTAAATGCTGATCACGTGATTTCTTTTTCTAGCACTTAAATAAATTTTTCGTCACGTGCATAACATCTAAATAGACAAAAAAGTATTTTTTTCTTGCTAATGCGGCACACGATTGGACATTATATTGTCTATAAAAATATCCCTTACGATTTTTTTATAAATATATTTTTTTTACATCAATTGTATACATTGATCGTCGTATTTATTATAAATATGTATATATATATTTATTTTTTTGGCATTAATTGCATACATTGACCGTTGTATTTAATTTGAATGTACTCCGTAGCGAAGTGCGGGTTTTCAGCTAGTCTAAAATAAAAAGGCGTTTCTATATATTTCAATGACACATAAAACAAATATTATGCAGCTGCGATGTGATTACATTTTAAAAGGATGTGAGATTTCCTCTTTAACCCTTTATGAATTTGTCCTTGACAGTGAAATCCAGCGTGGATTCCGAGTACACCTCCTTTTGTAAACGGTAATTAAAACACTCTCTTCACACGCAAGCATGTATTTATACATTTCAGATATTTAACGCTTTTCTTTAAATCTCTCATCTCTGTTTCATGGGTGGGTCTAAAAGATCTCCACCCAACAGGAAATTCCGTCTACTATTTGTGACTCTCTACCACACTGTAAAGTAGATACAGGGATGACTTCATGTAATATGCATGAGATAAACCAACCTCATAATAAATGGTTTCAGATTTTAATGTTTAGTTTATCACTGTGTATGTGTGTGTGTATGCGAGTGAGTGCCTTTGTCTTATAAGCAGACATCTTTAAAGTGTGTGTTTCAAGTGTGTTTCAAGTGTGTGTTTCAAGTCTTGCAAGTTATATTTTTTTAAATTAGATTATTAAAGTACTAGTGGTTAACCCGTCAAAAATGACGTGTTAATTTTAATTTTTATCAATTTACATCTGCAAAGTCGATATTATTTGTATACTTCTCTAATTTCTTTTATTTAAATTATACACATTTTAATTATTTAAAATTTAAAATAACAATCGGAGGGTGATAAAATTTATATCACAAAAAAGATCATACAAATTCCTTTAAAACGAAATCTTTTTCAAATCTTTACCTCTATTTTCTGATTTTTGGTGAATTTTTAAAAATTAATTTTTAGGATTTAATTTATTAAATGCTGATCACGTGGTTTCTTTTCTTTTTGATACTTTAAATTAATTTATCGTCACATACATAACAACGATATAAATTGACAAAATAAATATTTTATTTTCTTTCTAATGCGGCAGACGATTGGACATTATTCAATTCTTCTACATTATTTTGTCTATAAAAATATCCGTTGCGAATTTTTTATAATTTTTTTTTGCATTAATTGCATACATCGACCATTGTATTTAATTTCAATGTACTCCGCAGCTAAGTACGGGTTTTTACATATCGCTACGCATGCGTCGAGGTTGCAACTTTCCGAAAATACTAAATTTGACATTATTGTAATATCTGGTTAAAATATATATATTATATGGTTAAATTATAAATAAAGATATTAAAAAAATAATATAATGAAAAACTGTTTTACTGTGAAAAAGATTCTCTGATTCAATTTTTCTTTTATTAACGACGATGAATGAATGAATCACGGTGAATGAATGACTCTCTCGTGTTTACATTTTTAAGTTCTGAGTATATAAAATGAATACTTCTTATTAATTTAAATTAAACACTATGATAACTCGAAAGGTGGCGGAAAAGAGATAATTTTCTAATGAATATGAGTTTTACAACGAAAATGCGTTACAATGAAAGGATATTTTATGCTGAGAACGGATTTAAACGTTCGCGAGGTGTTTTGAAATTGTCATAACCGTTTACTACAGCCGTCTAAAAATCGAAATAAAGTTGCTTTGTGTCTATATTACGTTGTTTCTAATAAATTATTTGGGTTTAGATAGCAAATAATATTTTTAACTTTACTTTAAACTTGTTAAGCCTAACTCATAAAACAAACTGGATGCCATAGGCTGATACATTTATGAAGCGGTCGCTCCGGAAGCGTTCCAGATAGAGAGACAGATCTGGGCTATTATTAGGATAGATGTGTTTTTCCAACCTGCCAACTGCGACTTCCTAGAAAACTCCTTGTCACCCAGATGGGGGATGAAAAGTGTTTTTAGGGATTAAAGCGCATTGTATTTGAAACTGAAGTTTGAAGAAGGGAACGAATCCAAAAACTGTTTTTGTAGGAAATTTTAAAAACTCCATATTTTTCTTATTTATCATTTTTTCTTCACTAAACTTTTATATAAGATTCTTTACATTCATCCACTATTACAGTACCTTGGACAGGTCTATTGGACTGTCCTTAAATAAACAATACGGTACAAAACGAATTTAAAATTTTTTGCGCTTGTTCCCTTCTTCAAACTGCAGATTCATTTATATTTGCAGTTATATTTGTAGTAAATTTTACAGCGGAGATTTTCAAGAATCCCTTTCATTTCTGTGTGGTTATACTGCATTATTCTGCTAGTATTTCGATGTAGATTATTTATAAATGAAAAAAAGTGGCTTAAGATTCACCGCTTTGGTTATTTAAAAATATTAACAAGCCCTACCAAAGTTCATGTCAAGCTTTCTATGCTGTTTGAATTATTTGAAACGCCGGAATTAGTTAAATATTATGTTTAAATTATATATATTTTTATGTTTATATTTTTATAATTTTCATATTTCATTTTATATTTTCATATTATAATATTTTTAATGAGATTCTTCTAACCTTTTAAAACTGGTTTTTATGTAATTACAGTGGGAGATCTCACGGGTTGCTTGACCAAAATGTTTGCATAAAAAGGCAAGTTATAAGAAATGTAAGTCGATGGTTTCTTGACTTTCAGAGAAGGTAGTCGCGACTCGAAAAAGTTATGGAATCACTGAGCGGAAGGATAGTAGCTGAAGTGTTATTGATTTGTATGTTTTTTAACGCGGCAGGCACTTGTATCGAGGCACTTGTATCGCGGCAAGCACTTGTATCGATTCTCCTGTATACACCACAGTAATGACGATTTCTTTATTATGGGATCACCTTATAGGTGAACCAACATCTCTCCCTATAAGGGAACATCACAGGAGCGTCCAAACCTTATATGGGATATGAACCCGAGTCTACAGCGGGGAATCTCCCGACGCTAACTACTGTGCGATGGGAGTGACATATTTGAAATGTTTCCATCCCGCTAGATAAACCCAAACTATTTTAATAAAAGTACAACAAGTCTATTTTCCATAATTTTATTAACTCGCTTTCTTGTTTGCTTGTGTGTTTGTCCCGTACAAATCTTGCAATCGATTTTTAACAAACTTCCCGACTAGGTAGACATTTGAAACTTTCAGAATAGCTCAGAACACGATGACAATACATTCTTTTGGTACTTTTGGCCATCTTTAAGCAGAATTGAATTTATTTTCAGTTAATTTTGTTTTGTAGACTGGTGCAGCCATCTATCTACCGGGACGGGAATGAAAAGTTAAACGCAAGTTAACTTCCAATTAACTTCCTTTTCTTTCAAGTTGGTGGAATAATTCATCAAAACAAATTTTTAAAAGTATTTATTAATACATAGAACTGTTAAGTTTATATGATTCAACAGAAAGTTTAAAAACATGGTATATAAAAAGTTCTTTTTTGTCTTGTAATTATTTTTTAATGATTTTTACATCCAAAATATTTATTTATTTTATGCAGATGTGGAAGCAATCTAAAATAGTTTTTCCCTTGTTTACATGTTTCTCACCATTATATCTTACACACAACGTAGTTACTCAAAAAAGTTTTAGAGGGAAAGGGGCACAGTTTTTAACGAAAAAAATTTTAAGAAATCTTTTGTACGAATTCATTGTCATAATATATGTCTACATTGTCATAAAGACCTAAATTTCAATGCTGCGTAAACCAATGTCTCCCAAAATATTAATTTGAAAAAAAAAAATAAGTTGAGTAAATTTTCCTTTTAATTCTGCCTTAAACTATATGCAGTTCCACAAGTGTCTGTTGGGAAGATCTCAATGCAATTATTTTTATGACATCCATTTTTAATTCCCACTCATGAGGTTTATCGAATGGCGGAATATTTTTTCAACTTATTTTTGTCATTGCGGCAAATACGCCAGAGAGGCTAATCCCTCCAAAATTTCGGCATCTATTGCCTAAAAGCGAATGACTTCTTTAGACAATTATCATTGATAACACTAATAATAATATAGCTCACATCTTAATAAACGCCCTTTTATCATCTTCAAAAAATACTAAATTTTGCTCTTCAGTTCGTGAAAGCCGTTAGTTCTTTCATTTGTGGGCTGAATAGACTGAACCATCAAAGTTACTAGTAAACATTTTACACCGATTCCTTCTTTTCTCCCGAGTATACGAATTGACTATGTCATGCTGAGAAGCCCAAATAACAGGCTAGACTTAAGTAAAGGACATCTCCAGCCTACTCAACAGCCAGGAACTTATGGCTGCTATGTACTAACTCCATTGTATTGGCTCACCTCATTCTTAACCTATGGAGAAAATTTGTCCACGGACTGCCGACTTGAATTCGAAGATTTTTAAAAAAAGATTGTACTCCGTTATAGAGAAAGAAATTTTACATTTGTGTACTTTTTTCGTTTCTTTAAAAAATGAAATTAATATTTTGAAATTTAAATTATTCGGGGAAAAATCTGGTATAGTGTGTTTTAAATGCTCATAAATTCCATCGGTGGACGAAATTTATAAAATGAATCCTGTAGTGCTTTGCAGAAAAGTTAAGGCTATCTGCCAATACCAATTTTATTTGATTATCAGCATTTATGTACCTGTAAATAATTGACAAAAATATATTTTAAATAAAAAATTTGGGGGCAGCGCTTAACCCCCCCCCTATAGAGAGAGAGCCGTTACAATCCCTCAAAGTGACAATCCTAAGGGGGGTGGAATTCTAGAATTGTCATCTGGACTCCTCCCACCACAAGAGTCTGCAAGAAGAGGAAAAGGGAAATACGATTTTTTTCTTAGTACATAGCAGCCTTAAGTTTAGCCTGTTATCTTGGCTTCTCAGCAGGACGTACTCAATTCGTTTGCTCAAGGGAAAAGAAGGAATTGTCAAAATTTCATTGGTAAAATTAATAATTCATTCTATTCAGCCTACAATGGAAAGAACTAACGTCTTTCACTAATTCAAGAGCAAAATTTAGTATATTATTAAGATGATAAAAAGGTATGATCTATTAGGGTGTGAGCTATTTTATTATTAGTGTTAACAACTATAAATGTCTTAAAAAGTCCTCCATTTTTACCAGGCTGTCGTTTGCAGTTTCGACGAATTGTAGTCTTCTTAATAGCTAAAACATATCGGTTACGCGTTATTGGTCATTTTTTCGATAAGTTTAAAAATATTAATGCGATAAGTTCCAGTTTTCATGTCAGTCTAGAAACCTGACTCTTTGGTTAACTACAAAAAAATCTAAGGTATCGCGGTTCTTTTCTAACGAAACTACCGCGGGTTATTAACGTAGGATTACTTATCGTTGCTTACCTCTTTTGTATGTTTATATGCATGTATGTGTTATGTATATGTGTATCTATATATCTGTACGTATATATATATATATATATATATATATATATATATATATATATATATATTTATATATATGTCAAAATTTTGACGCATTTTGGTACTTTTCTGTTTAACTGTTTACTGCTTGACCAAGCTATACAGACTCGCTGCCAAAATTATAACTGGCTACGACGGACGGTTTTAGCGTCTGAAATTTTGTTTTCCAGAGGACCGTTATGGAGGAACGTACCTACGTTGTAATCCTACGTTAAAAATTTTAACTGACAATCAACTCCATTCCATATAAAAAAAGTTATGTATGTGATACATGTTTGTTTTCATTTTATCACCAAAAATTTTAGATAGTTTTAGAAATAAAGCCATTTTTCTGCCTACACCTGATTAATATGGCAAAAAAAAATTCTCATACAATATACGTACCAATTTTTCATTTGAGTTTATATACCTGACCCTAGTTGAGTGAAGTAAAAGTTATGAATGAAGTATATATTTCATTTCGTGTGGAAAAGTTAAGGGACGGAAGTTTTTTCACCCAAAACTTTAGCTATATAGCGGGAAATTAAAACATTTTTTAGCGCACGCTTGAGAAATGTATTTGGAAAATTAATTTCATTAGTATGTGACGAAAAGGAATAATTTTTTCAATCAGAATAATTTATATCTCTTGAGTTTATTTTCATGTTCGATTCATGCTTTGACGAAATCTGCCGATCTCAAGACTTCTTGTAGTAACTGCTTTTCATTTCTCCTTTGTCACAGTAACACATCACAATCTTTTATTTAAAATCTCTACCATTTTACGTAAACCCTCGCAAGATGTGTGCTGTGATATGCTGCTCGGGAAAAAATTGCTACAGTGTTTTAAATAAACCCGTTCTGCATATTAAAAAGAGCAAAACATATGTAAAAAACAACAATATAGACGAGGCATGTTTCCCAAAGCCATGTCTCTGATCTTCAAATAAAGAATAAAATTGGGTTAAAGCTGGGCTGTTTTATCAGAACATTTCGCAAAAGCCCTCCAGTATTGGATTTCCTTGGAAGGAGGAATTACCAACGGTAGCGATTTCAGAGAAAATATTATTTTTTCGACATATGAGTGTCACTAGTTAAAAGAAAAGATTAAACATTGGTCACGTAAGTTGATTTTCATGTACTGATCACGCAAGATACTGAACATGCATTTTGGAAAGCTGGACAATATTGAAGGGTACATTCAAGAATTCCACAACTGAATACTCACTAAAGTCCATACACCCTGGTCCACACTGGCCTACCTTATTACCATAGTCCGTACACCCTGGATTTCAGTGTTTACGTAAAACACTACTTTCAATTTCAGACTCTTTAATCTACAGTGGCTCCCAAAAGTGTTCGTACACTTACGAATTTCAATGAAATAGGGGTCTATCCATTAATTAAAATGAATATTTCAGAATGGGTATTTAATAATAAGATCTATAATCTATTCTTAACAAAACTACATGAAATATTTTGAAAACATAGTAAAACTTTATTTTTAAGAAACCAGTAATCAAAAAGTAACAAAAACTTTATCTCACAAAAGTCATCGTACAGTGAAATATTTTCAGATAAATTCATAATTAAAGTTATCCTCTGGCGCTTTATTTTTATTTTTGAATTGTGGTGGCATTTAAAATATCGTTTGGCTTTAATTTTTACTTGCCTACTCCGTAATATTCTATTTATTATTTAAAAATGGCTCGTAGTCGTAAAGAAACAACAAACAGCCTTCGAAAATTGATTATTTTTCATCATAGTAGTGGTAAATCAGTTCGGAATATTGCTAAATTACTTAGTTTATCCCATTCTACTGTGCAGTATGTGAAAAAACGCTTTAAAGAAGAAAATTGGATCGAAAACAAGGTAAGAAAAGGCCGTCCGGCAAAGTTAACAAAACGTGATCAGAGATTTATAATTAGAAAATTTGTGAAAAATTCACGTTTGAGTGCTGTAAAAGTTTCTGCAGAATTCAATGAAACATTTTCTACTTCAATTTCACCTGAAATTTTTTGACGAGTTCTCAGAACAGCTGGATTACATGGGCGTTCTGCCCATAGAAAATTTTTTGTGAGTGAGAAAAACAGAAAGTTTAGGCTTCCCTTCGCACTATCAATGATAAATAAGCCCCAAACCTATTGGAATAATGTCTTATTTGCCGATGAACATTTTTGGTGCTGATGGGTGTATAATTGTATGGAGAAGAAAAAAATGAGGAACTTAATTCCAAGAACTTAGTAGGAACAGTTAAGCATGCCGGTGGAGGTATCCTTGTGTGGGGGTACATGTCAGCATCTGGACTAGAAAATTTGATATTTATTGGTGGCATAATGAATCATGCTGTTTTTATAAATATTTTAAGAGACAATTTAAAATTATCAGCTCAAAATTTGGGTATTGGAAACAACTTTGTTTTTTATCAAGATAACGATCCTAAACACACGGCTCTCGAAGTTCGCATCTGGTGTCTCTATAATTGTCCACAAGTTTTGAAAACACCACCTCAAACGCCAGATTTAAACCCAATAGAACATATTTGGAGAGAACTGGAGGTTCGAGTACGAAAACACGACATTCACACGAAAAGCGAACTAAAATCAATTATGATGGAAGAATGGATGAACATTGATGCAAAAATTACAAAAGAACAAAAGCAATCTATTCTCAGACGTTTAAAAGCTGTTGTGGTTGCTAAAGGATATCCTACTAAATATTAATTTAACCAAAAATTAGAATATTTACCAATATGTAGAGATTCTTTACAAGTGTACGATGACTTTTGTGGAATAAAGTGTTTGTTACTGTTTCATTATTGGTTTCTTAAAAATAAAGTTTTACTGTGTTTTTAAAATATTTCATGTAGTTTTGTTAAGAATAGATTATAGATCTTATTATTACATACCCATTCTGAAATATTCATTTTAATGAATGGGTAGACCCCAATTTCATTGAATATCGTAAGTGTACGAACACTTTTGGGAGTCACTGTATATATATAAAACAGTTCCTTAACTGACTCACTGACTGACTGACATACAACGCACAGACCAAACCTCTGGACCTAAAAGGCTGACATTTTGCATGGCGATTCTTCTTATAGAGTAGGGGTGCACTAAGAAAGATTTTTCAACAATTCAACTTAGATTTTTTAAAATTAAATTTTTAAGCTGTTTTAGTAGCTTTTTTTAAGTTTGCCTTTAAAATAATAATTTGAGGGTTATAAAATTTAGATCACGAGAAAGATCATAAAAATTTCTTTAAAATGAGATCTTTTTCGAATCTTTACCTCCATTTTCTGATTTTTGGTGAATTTTTAAAGATTAAATTTTAGAATTTAATTTATTAAATGCTGATCACGTGATTTCTTTTTCTGGTACTTTAAATAAATTTATCGTCACGTACATAACAATGAAATAGACAAAAAAATATTTTTTCCCTTGCTAATGCGGCAGACGATTGGACATTATCCAAAAAAATATAAAAATACAGTAAAAGATATGGTCCTCAAACTGCACTATATTAACTGTACTATATTCTTTGTCCTATTAGATTTAATTTGAATATTTTCTTCTACATTATTTTGTCTATAAAAATATCTCTTACGATTTTATAAATATATATATATATATATTACATCAATTGTATACATTCATCGTCGTATTTATTATACATATATAAATATATATAT
The DNA here is from genome assembly GCA_907164885.2 of Dolomedes plantarius. Taxonomy (NCBI): domain Eukaryota; kingdom Metazoa; phylum Arthropoda; class Arachnida; order Araneae; family Dolomedidae; genus Dolomedes; species Dolomedes plantarius. The sequence goes on along the minus strand of OU015493.1, from coordinate 18,909,135 downwards.
TTATTTTTTTGGAATTGTGGCGGCCCAGTGGTACAGCGCGCTGGTTTTCGGTACTGAGGGTGCTCAGATCGAATCCTAGCGTCGCGCCACGAAACATGCCTCCGTTCGTGTCGTCCCTTCATAGGGGATAATGCTGTCCGCCTATATGGTGCCCCAAAATAAAATGGGCAGTAAAATTGCGGCGTAGTATAGGCGAATGTTTGACAACAAGTGCCTCCGCATTGGAAAAAAAAATACCTGTTTTTTTGGCATTAATTGCATACATTGACCGTTGTATTTAATTTGAATGTTCTCCGTGGCGAAGTGCTGGTTTTCAGCTAGTGTCCCATATACTAGCCCAGTATGAGTATACCTCAGGAAAAAGAATGGAGCTTTTTCAATGAGAATTTCCTTGAAATATGATTAACTTTATGTGATTAACTTTATTTAATGATTACCCTCAAATATTAATTTTTTCATGAAGTTATAATTGATTTTCATGAAGTTTGGATCAACTCGCCTGTCTTTGAGGGTCAATACTGAGTATAAATGTCATCTATGAAAAGCATGCATTCGAGGTTTTTGCCCAAAGATACTCATTAAAACTCTTTGGATTTCATTGTTCATGTAAAATTATACAAGGTGCGGCCATTAATTTCCAGGACTGATCTAATAACTCCAGAAAGTATTACATGAAATACATACCCATTTAATATGTTTCGAAGTAACTCCCACCTGTCATAATGTACTTCTGTGCTCGGCTGTTTAAGTTTCGGAAACAACTTTTAAGGCCTACGTTGAAAATGCCATTTTTTGACAATTTTGGTCAATTTTATTTTTTGCAAGAATCGTGGAATTCAATCTTTTTTCTTTTCAAAACCGTTTTGATTTGAATCATTCTACATCAATTAGAATCAGAGTTATAGCCATTTTAAAAAAACATCTACTGCTACAAAATTGAAGTGACAAACAACTTTAAATGCGTTTTTCTCAGAATTATGTTTTTAGCACAAATCTCTACCGTTATAATGATATTTCGCATAATAATGCATATAATTTGATAAAATTTTCAGGAAATGTTTTAGATGCTATTGTTAATGAAATGACGCACAATAATTGATGTATAATGAATAGTTTTTTGTTTCGGGCTGTTTTTATAAGGAAAGGAATGATGAATTGGGGAAAATTTTCATATTGCAACATAAAATTGTCTGTATTATTTTTGTATTTTAAAATTTCTCTTAGATTGTGGGTCGTTTTGAAGATAACTGTTATATGTATCATGTGTGAGAAGGAAATTAAAATAGTAGAATTCGAATTTTGTGCAGAGTGATAGGCGTTTTAGCTAAATTTCATTAAAAATTACTTCAAATTGTCCAATTTATAAAAAAGTATGGTATTTACAAGCAAGTTTTTTTTTAAATGCTTTTTTACCATAAAAGACCAAAAAAATCTTTAAAAAAACAATTTTTTAGAAAAATTGGCTTCGAACGTAGGCAGGAACCTTAAAGTCCTCTTTCGGAATACCCTTTAATATGGACGTCACCGTTTTCTTAATGGCTTCGACATTCTCAAATCTTGTTCCCTTCAGCACATTGGCCCAGAATGAGGTCGTTGAGATGCAGCATCGTCCATACTTTCCAAACTTAGCACCGGCAGACTTTTTGTTGTTTCCAAAACTGAAAGATTTGCTGAAGGACACAAGATTGGAGGATGTTGAAGCCATCAAGAAACCGGTGACGTCCACATTAAAGAGCATTCCGAAAGAGGACTTTAAAAGTCGTTGAGAGGTCGTTGAGATGCAGCATCGTCCATACTCTCCAAACTTAGCACCGGCAGACTTTTTGTTGTTTCCAAAACTGAAAGATTTGCTGAAGGAAACAAGATTTGAGGATGTCGAAGCCATCAAGAAAACGGTGACGTCCACATTAAAGAGCATTCCGAAAGAGGACTTTAAAAGTCGTTGAGATGCAGCATCGACCATACTCTCCAAACTTAGCACCGGCAGACTTTTTGTTGTTTCCAAAACTGAAAGATTTGCTGAAGGACACAAGATTTGAGGATGTCGAAGCCATCAAGAAAACGGTGACGTCCACATTAAAGAGCATTCCGAAAGAGGACTTTAAAAGTCGTTGAGAGATCGTTGAGATGCAGCATCGTCCATACTCTCCAAACTTAGCACCGGCAGACTTTTTGTTGTTTCCAAAACTGAAAGATTTGCTGAAGGAAACAAGATTTGAGGATGTCGAAGCCATCAAGAAAACGGTGACGTCCACATTAAAGAGCATTCCGAAAGAGGACTTTAAAAGTCGTTGAGATGCAGCATCGACCATACTCTCCAAACTTAGCACCGGCAGACTTTTTGTTGTTTCCAAAACTGAAAGATTTGCTGAAGGACACAAGATTTGAGGATGTCGAAGCCATCAAGAAAACGGTGACGTCCACATTAAAGAGCATTCCGAAAGAGGACTTTAAAAGTCGTTGAGAGATCGTTGAGATGCAGCATCGTCCATACTCTCCAAACTTAGCACCGGCAGACTTTTTGTTGTTTCCAAAACTGAAAGATTTGCTGAAGGACACAAGATTTGAGAATGTCGAATCCATCAAGAAAACGGTGACATCCACATTAAAGAGCATTCCGAAAGAGGACTTTAAAAGTTGTTTCCGAAACTTATACAGCCGAGCACAGAAGTGCATTACGGCAGGTGGGAGTTACTTCGAAACATATTAAATGGGTATGTATTTCATGTAATATTTTCTGGAGTTATTAGATCAGTCCTGGAAATTAATGGCCTCACCTTGTACTTTCATTTTCAGGCTATGTAATGTCTCATATGAGCCTCTCACTTGCCAAATCGGTTAGTTTCATAAAACAAAACGTGGAGAAAAGTGGTGAAATAATATACATCGTTTTCTAAAATTCATCTGAAAACATAAATTTAAATAAACATTGTAGATTACATTATTGAAGATGTAACTTTAATCTGATGACACATAAAATCTATAAGATAGGATGCCTTTGGCGTAATCGTTATTATTATTACAATTTTTGAATGACTAATGGACTTAACCTATTTGGGAAGTGAAAAACAGTAATAATATCCAATCAAGTCTTCAAATTATTTATTTACTGCGGAAAAAAATTGAAATAATTGTTTAATAATTCCCAACTACTTTTTTCTGTGTCAGTTAGACTGTAACTTATTCATTTATTTTACTTTTTTGTGATGAAACAACACTAAGCTGTTTACTGTTATCAAGTATTTACTTCTGCGTTTGAATTACATTATTGCAACGTTTACATTAGAGCATGGACTTAAGTTGGCTTCCGAAAAAAAGTTACTTATTTTTTTTAGGTCCAAAAAAAATTTTGTCATGGAGTGGTGTTAATCCTTATTATTTGGGAAATTTATGATGAATTTAGAAAAGTTAGGAATCCATCAAGTGCTTTAACACTGAAATTTCAAAGATTTAAAAAAATTTTCAAAAATTAGACTTAAGGGGGCACAAGACCTTGAAGCTCGATGAAATTGCTATAAATATGGTCTGATTCTAACCCCAAAAACTCAAATAATATTAGAAAAAGAAATTCTCTTTCTTTATACATACGAAGTACATATCTTTAAATATCTTTGCAAAAAAATGGTAATAACAAATCTATAAATAATTTCCAAATTACCAGTTTAGAATTTTATATGATTAACTGTTCATTAAAAATCTTAAAGTGCTGTGCGCATCATAAAATTGAGATATATGCTTACAGAAAATAATTAATGGTCAGAATACACGTGTAATATATTTACCTGTAATATAAAACCAAATAAATATCAATAAATATTATTTAAAATAAAAATTGAGCATAAAATTGGAAAACTTAAAAAATTTCCCAGCTATTTGCATAATTTTTCCACATAAAAAAATGTTTTCCAGAATCGCACATTTTTCTTGTTTTAAAATGTATTGTACCTTGAAATATACATACGAGTGTAGTTTTATCAGTTTCCTATTGATAGTAGTTTAAAAGTAGTGCAGCACGCAAACTCAAATTAGCAGTTAATCATATAAAATTCTAAACTGTTAATATGAAAATTATTTATAGATTTAAATTTCCATATTTTAATAAGACATATTTAAAGATATTTACTTTATATAAATAAAGAAAGAAAATTTATTTTTCTAATATTATTTGAATTTTTGTGGTTAGAATTAGACCATATTTACAGTAATTTAGTCGAGCTTCAAGGTCCTGTGCCCCCTTAACCGATTTGGTTTATGAATGGCTCATATATTGATCTGCAGAATAAGTTTTTCTTGCAAGAAGGAACGTGACGTTGTTATTGAAAGATTCAATTTTTAACGTAGGATTACGTTCCTCCATAACGGTCCTCCGGAAAGGAAAATTTCAGACTCTAAAACCGTCCGTCCGTACCTCGCGAGTTATAATTTTGGCAGCGCGCCAAACCCAGTCTATATCACTTGGACAAGCAGCAAACAGTTAACTAGAAAAGTACCAAAATGCGTCAAAATTTTGACATATGTATGTGTATATATATACATATGTACTTAAATATATAGATACATATATACATAACACATGCATATATATATATATATATATATATATACATACATACAAAAGAGGTAAGCAACGATAAGTAATCCTACCTTTATAACCCGGGGTAGTTTCGTTAGAAGAGACTACCCGAAATTTTTTTCGAAGTGTTTTTACTATCAACTTTATGCAATGATGTCAGACGATATGAATCGATGTTAGTACTGAAAATTGATTTTCACACTTTGATCACTTTGAATCTTTTCGTGGAAAAAGAAACGGAAAGTTATTATTTCTAGGAATTCTATGCATTCAAAGAGTTCTGTTTTTCATCTGAATACTTGTTAATAAACTAAGATGAATCCCATTAACTTTCGGTTTTAATATCCTTTAGAAAAAAGACTTTCATGTTCAGACTATGCTGATATTATCCCCTGTTAGCCTGCAGAGCAATTTGTCCGGGGGAAGATGGAACATGGCGTGTTTATTGAAAGCTTAATTCCTTTTTTTTTTTTTACTTCTGTGTATAATTTACTTTATTCGACGATTAGATGTTGGCTGCGAAAAGTAAATTGGATATTTTGTTCGATTTGTACTTTTTTGGTCAAAAAGATGCTGAAAGTAAATTTGCATAAAGAAATAAATATTTTGTGAATTTTGCACCTGAATAGGGATGATTAATAACCACTCAATAAAGTTAGGATCATGTTACTTGAAAATTGAAACAAATTAATGTTTAGACAATGCAGTGTATCATATCCTGTTCTTCATCGTATATTTTCCTTGGAAAAGAAATAACGGTAGTTTCAGCCAAAATATTATTTACTTGTTATGGGTTAAGAGTCAACTTTATGAAACTTTAAGGTATTCGTCCCAAAAAATATAGCTTGATGCTTTGATTGATTTGCATATTTTCGTTAGTGGGGATGTTGAATAGGGGTATATTTAAGAAATATACGCGTCCAGTGTTTTAGCAACTGAATACTTATTGTAACTCTAGGTTAAGTAATTTAAATTTAAATTTATTAAAGATGCAGAGTTAATTTACTATTTCACATGAGCGTTCAAGCTATTCCTTCATATTTTGACTATGTACTGTCCCACATACTGCCTTGCAGTATTGGCTTTATTTTTCTAGAAAACAATATTACTCGATAATATTTCTAGAAAGCATATCTGGTCAAAGATTTTACGTCTGAAAACACTATAAAACTTTTCTCCTAACCTAAGATAAATATATTAGAATTTTTTCACTTGAAAAGTAAATCCCATGCTTATTCTGACTACTTAATGTCCCACATACTACCACACTGCAGTACAGGCAGTACGTTAATTCCCTAACTTTTAAGTTTATTTATTTTCTGAGACAAATTATACTCATAATTATTCACGTAAACTTGAGACAAAAAAACAAATTTTTTCTGGATTAAAATGTCCTAAATAGAGTACTGATTTTATACAACACATAAAAAAAGATTTTTCTGGGGGGAGGGGGTTGTAATAAAATTACTAATGATTAGTTGTAGTTATCTGGAATGCGTCATCATAACTTGGTTTTTCCTTGTCATCAGATCTCGTTAATGTTTTCATTCAAATTATTCTCAGTTAAACGGTATTTTGTGATTAAATTGTCATCCCTAAAACAAAATTGCCTTTTGAAGTGCCAAAATTTTCATATTTTATTATGTCAAAGTTGTTTTAAACTTAACCAGCAAAGAATTTCATTGTGATTAATTTCATTTGACGCAATATATTTCTCTCAGTCAAAACATTTGATCCTGTAAACACTTTTTTTCCCGATAAATTAATATTTATCATACAAACTATAATAACTTACATAAATTATTTGAAATTGCTTAAAATCTTTAAATTTTAAAAGCAAGAAATATTTATTTTTAATTTAATTACATTCAAAATTTTTATTTCTCTCAGGAATAAATAGCTTATAGCATTAAGTTACTATTTAAGGTTGATATAGACAATGTTTTTTTCTTCAGGCCATACATCGCTGATGCTAGTAATTTATTTGTTTTATCGCTATGAGAACATAGGAGGACAAATTTGAAAATTTGGTTTCCTAAAAGGGTTTTAAATTTTTTTAGGTCAGAGGCCAAAATTTAAGAAATAACCTCAAAATTTTGGTAAAACCAAGTTTAGAGACATAACAGGGTGTTAAAACAAAAGGGATTGCAACTCTTGATCAACCCATTTGCGATCGATTTTAATCAAAACAAAAAACTTGATTGTTTCTATTTCAGCATCATGACCCTATCACCCTGTGTTTTTAAAGTTGCTCCATCTCTTTTCAGTACATTTAATTATATGACAGACAGCTAATGCGATTTTTTTTTTTGTGTTTAGAGTCTTGAATGTTTTAAAGAACCGAGTCTGGAAATTCCCAAATTTACTCCTACAGTATTGTGGTAGGTCAGCTTACTGAAACAAATAGCTAAAAATTGTAATATTGGTAAAAATCTGTAACTACTCGCACCATACTCTCAGGCTTCTACATCTGTGGACGGATATTTAAAATAAATTTAAGGTCTCAATACTGAGGTCTCGAAATATCCTGCAAACTAACAAAATTTCTGTAGGATTTTTTGCTCGTTTTGATGTAAAAAACTTCACAATAATTTTTTCCAAAGTAAGCACTACAACTATCATTTCATCCTTTTTTTCAGTCTTGACATGCAATAAATGAAATTCCTACACAGAATCTAAGAGCTCCTTTTTGTCCTTTTTTGTTGTGTTTTTTCTCCAAGGAAGGACATCCGAGAACGTTATCTAATGCCTTAATTTGCCTAAAGTTACAGAATGAGGAAGGAAAAATTACTTTATCTTCTTAATTTACAGTATTTCAAATTTATTCAAAATGGTATGTAGGTCAAATGCGCAATTCTTAACATTTTCTTTTAATTCGCACGTATTCTTTTCAATTGAGTGAGTAGAAAAATTGCTTGAAATTTTAGAGGTCACCAATTCATAATTAACGCATTGTTTCGGTAAATTTATACTTTTTGTCCAAGCTCTTAAATTTATACGCTTCTTCATAAAATTATATAAAAGAGGTACTTAACGGTGTTTTTAGTCCCATAAGAACTTTAGTTCATATCATGTATTAGCGCCCTTTACACGTACGCTCTTTCGTGAGTGCTTGGAGCGTACGGGATTGCGCTCGGAAAACTTGCAGTACGCTCCAAAGCAGCTTTCCCTTCCTCTCCGACACCTTTCACACTTTCACTCAATCACGCGGGATTGTGGTTTCACAGGGAAAGAACGTACGTGTAAAGGGCGCTAATATATAGGTGAGGTTAGAGTCAAAACAAACTTCCGCTATCTTAATCCTGTTACGTTTTCTGTTGTCAATTAAACTTTGCGGTATTTTTATATCTCGGTATTTTTTTTAGATAAGAAATTACCTTCAACTTTTTATGGGTCTCTCACATATATTTATCAAATACTCAAATTTTATAGAAAAACTAGCTGAAAACCCGCACTTTGCTAGGGAGTACATTCAAATTAAATACAACGGTAAATGTACGCAATTAATGCAAAAAAAATAAATATATATATATATATATATATATATATATATATATATATATATATATATATATATATATATATATATATATATATATATATATTTATAAAAAAATCGTAAGGGATATTTTTATAGACAAAATACTGTCCAATCTTCTGCCGCATTAGCAAGAAAAAAAATATTCTTTTGTCTATTTAGTTGTTATGCACGTGACGATAAATTTATTTAAAGTACCAGAAAAAGAAGTCACGTGATCATCATTTAATAAATTAAATTCTAAAAATTAATCTTTGAAAATTCACCAAAAATCAGAAAATTGAGGTAAAGATTCGAAAAAGATTTCATTTTTAAGGAACTTTTATGATCTTTCTCATGATATAAATTTTATAAGCCTCAAATTATTATTTTAAATGCAAACTTAAAAAAAGTTACCAAAACAGCTTAAAAATTTTATTTAAAAAATCTAAGAAGAATCTTTCAAAAATCTCCCTTAGTGCGCCCCTAAACTATAAGAAGAATCGCCATGCAAAATTTCAGCCCTTTATGTCCAGCGGTTTGGTCTGTGCGTTGTATGCCAGTCAGTCAGTCAGTCAGTTACGGAACTGTTTTATATAGATTATGCTATGATACAGGGATGGCCAGCCTTTTCTTATGCATGTGCCTATTTTTTTATATTCCTTCTTGTGCTGACATGTCCGCTATTTTATCAATAGAAAATGACAAACATTTAATAAAAGATTATTAATTTTAACAAATTTATATTTTGCCATTAGCCTAACTTTATAAACAATCGGAAAATGATTATCAATTATTTATTAATAGGATATTTGTTGATAAATATCGGGTGTCAGATAGTTCGTACGGTTCACCCCCCCCCCCCGTTTCGCCGACACAAAAATTCCTTCCCCCTTCTAGTTGACAAATGTTTATTTAGAAACTACACTATGAACATTGATAAAGAATAAATCTAGTTGCCTTAAGTATCTTCGAGAAAAAAGTTTAGAGTCCAAAAATTGCACAGCAAAGTTGGTTGAAGCGCCATTTGGAAACTGTTACAAAATACTTTGTTTCAGATTTTTTACTGAAGGTTTTTTAATAGATTGATGGTTAATAAGAATACATAGTCATACATATACATTTGTCTTTTGAAAATCTATTTTCCTAAAACAAGAAAGGTTTTTGTTAGTGAAAAAAGTGAAGGATTCAGGAGCAAAAGTCCTTTGGTAAATGAATAAAAGGTATCATATCAATGGTTATTGATCAAATATATTTTTAAACATATTATATACCCTCGCCGACTTGAAGTCCCTAAATATCTCAAAAGGGAAGCTTGAACGGGGAAAAAAAAGGGCGGAAGGAAATTTCGTGTCGGCGAAATGGCGAAAAAAAGGGAGGAATGAAATTTGGTGTCGGCGAAACGGCGGGGACACCGTTGTTACTAGGCCGATGTTTAGTCGCATTGAGAAAGCATTTGCCGAAGTAGCAACCCCGTGGTCTTTTTTCATGGCAAAAAGACCACGAGGAAGCATTTACCCGATAATTTTATTTTGAAATTATGCTTTACGATTGTCAATTCCGAAGAGAATGATTCCCATGTGTATAGAAATAAAAAGGCTGTCGATATAGATATAATTAGTGTTTTGAAGTAAAGGAAATCTTTAGGTTTAGAATTCTTTGAACCCACAATTGCATTTTCGGTACTTATGTCCAATAACCGCTCGATTTTCAAAGCCTTTCTAAAATTTAGAAGCTTCTGTTTCTATATGAAATTGGATTGGAAACCTATTTATTGCATTTCAAGGTCCTCCAAATCCAACTTCGTCAAAATTCAGCCGCCCAACTGCCAGGAAAATTCTTACCCGTGCTCCCTTTGACTCACGTGCCACAGGCCTATTATAATAGATAATTATTTATATATATATATATATATATATATATATATATATATATATACTATATATATATATATATACTATATATATATATATATATATATATATATATATTAGTATATATAAAAGTTCCGTAACTGACTGACGGACTGACTGACTGCCTGATTACGCACAGACCAAACCGCCGGACCTAAACAGCTGAAATTTTCCATGGCGATTCTTCTTATAGTGTAGGGGTGCACTAAGAAAGATTTTTGAAAAATTCTTATTACATTTTATTAAATTAAATTTTTAAGCTGTTAAATAATAATCTGAGGGTTTTAAAATTTATATCAACGAGAAATATAATAAAAATTCCTTTAAAATGAAATCTTTTTCGAATCTTTACCTCCATCTTCTGATTTTTTGGTGAATTTTTAATGATTAATTTTTAGAATTTATTAAATGCTGATCACGTGGTTTTTTTTCTTTTTGTGATACTTCAAACTAATTTTGCGTCAAGTGCATAACAACGAAATAGATTGGCAAAAAAAATATTAAAATACGGTAGTAGATAAAATTTAACCACTAGACTAATTGAGATGGAAGTTTTTTAAGAATTTAATTCAAATTAGTATGTTTTATGGATATTAAACATACAAATTGATTTATACATTGAGCGTTGTATTTAATTTGAATATTTTCTTCTACATTATTTTGTCTATAAAAATATCCGTTATGACTTTTTTGAATAAATATACATATATATATATTGGCATTGATTGCATGCATTTACCGTTGTATTTATCATAAATATATTTTTTTGTATTTTTTTCTGGCATTAATTGCATGCATTGACCGTTGTATTTAATTTGAATGTACTCCGTAGCAAAGTACGGGTATTCAACTAGTCTATGATATAATACACGCCTGACTCTTCATGATATCTGTAATGATAAAAATATTACTAGTATGAATTTTATTCATTTCTGTGGTCACACTTTTGACTAAAATTCTTTTTTTTTTTGTGAATAAAAATGTTGAGGTAAAATTTTAACATTTACAGAGACTGTTCACACATTTTTAGACGATGTATATTGTATTCACAAAACTAAATTACATAAAATTCTTGTGTTTTAAATCTTCTATTTGACATCCCTTATTCTGAACTATCTTTTGACACCGCAATTTCTAGGATAATAATGCCTTTTGAAGTGTCAGAAGAGGTATTCTATCCCATTCCTCCTGAACAGCTTTCCGGAGTCCTGTAAGGGTTTTGGGACGACGTTTGGATAATGCAGATTTTAAAAGTCCGAAAGCACAAAAATCCATAGGTGATACATCGGGAGATTTAGTAGGGATATCAGTGAAGGGTATGACCTTGATAGCAGTTTTTTGTTCCATTTCTTTTAGGAAATTTACAGTGGATTTTGATGTGTGACTGCTAGCTTTGTCCTGATGGAGTCTCACAGATTGATGGCACTGTGGGTAAAGCGATGGTGTTTCATTCAGAAAAATTGGCGATAAAATATGTTCCTGATAGTATTTGGAGTTAATCTTGATATTTTTTTCCACTCTCTTTATTTTAACTTGCTATTATAAGAAAAACCAGCAACAATCATGAATCCCTTAGAAAAACTTTCTTTCGACTCTTTGAACCATGTACTTAAATTTTTATCTCCCCTTTTATGATAATAAATGGCTCTTTTTTTGTTGCAATCATTTAAATACCCCATGATCCATCTATTGTGACAATTGTTTTCCATTTTTTTTTGGATAAGTGTTTCTCATATAGAATTCTGCGGCGTGTCCTGCGTTCAGCGATATGATTTGGAAGACGATGCACATTGCGTTTTTTTCGCTTTCTTAAGATTTAAATCAACGTTTATCATTTTGTTTACAGTGGAAAACCGAGCATTTTAATGATTTTGCAACTGTCCTTTGACCAGGGGATTTTCTTTTAACATTAAACAACGTACCTTTGCAATAGTCGAAGATGTCCGTTTTTTCCTTGGATACTTGTTTGGAATTTTTGTCCCACTTGAGGATCCAATTTGACGTTTTGTCCTTTCTTGTTGACGATATTACCTATCAACGCTTAAAACCATGATCTTACCATAGATATCTTAAAACCATGACTCTCACATCGTTTTTGGATAACGGAGTATGCATATTTCTCTTCGGAAAGAGCATAAATGTAGCCTTCGAACCATTGCTTTGTTAAAAACGCCATTTTGAATAAAAACAAAACTTTCAAGCCGCAGACGATAATTTTGGATTTTAAAAACATAGTACAATTGCAATTATTTCTTTTGCAGCAAACGATTTTTTTTACCGCTTACCAAAATCGTCTAAAAAATGTCGAACAGCCTCTGTAGATAGCATTAAGAAATTCAATAACGGGAATCTGTTCGCGCGATAAAATGATTTACTTTATATCTTATAAGAACCTTAACAAATAATATAGTTTTCATTCGCATGAATATTTCTTCACAAACCCTACATTTTGTAAGAAATATTAATTTACTCTCTAAAATGTAATTTAATATTTTTTTTTACAAAAAGGAAAATTTTATGTTCTTATCTGTCCATTTAATTGTCTCTTCTTCTTAATTCTTTTATCTCTGTAAGAATGAAAACTGAAAATGTGACAAAGTTTTCAACTTTTCGATTGACTTTGGAGTGATCGAAATTGTTATTCCTCTACTTAGGACCTTCTTCAAGCGAGAATAATAAATAAGAATACAATTCTAAAAGATCTAAGATTTTCTTACTAATCTTTTACTTACCATCAAAAGAGTTCATAGGGGCACTATTTTACGAGAATAAACCATTTTATAAGTAATTTTACGACAAATTTCTTGTAATGAGTTTTTTTTTTATTTTCTATATTGACACTACTGTGATAGGAGTTATATCAGAGCAGATAGTTTATGACCTCTAATACTTGATTACAAACAGCTTTTTCCGAATCTTTATCGGTACAAACTCTGACTTCTCTATGTTCCATTTAAAATACCAAGTAATATTCAAACTGTATAATGCCTGCTTTTACCGACTAGCAAAAAAAAACTTTTTTTATAAACTCTTATGTCGGTCTGGTTTGATGTTGTTTCTATTTACTTTTGAAACCTATTTCGCATTGATAACTGCTATTTCCTTCTAGCATTTTATTCGAATAATGTATTATATAGTATTTAGCTGTATGATTCTCAGGTCATGTTTATTTTTTCATTATAAGTTTTGGTTTAAACTTATCTAATGAAGAATTAATCGAAAAAAAATTTTTCGCGTAGTCTCTTCTAACGAAACTACCGCAGATTATTAACGTAGGATTACTTATCGTTGCTTACCTCTGTTTTTTTTTAATGCATTTTGGTACTTTTCTGTTTAACGGTTTACTGATTGCCCAAGCGATGCAGACTGGGTTTGGTGCGCTGCCAAAATTATAACTCGCGACGACGGACGTCAGAAATTTTACTTTACCGCGGACCATTATAGAAGAATGTAACCCTACATTAAAACTAAAAAGTGACAGCTTATTTCTGTTTTTATATCCTCAAGTCATTCACTTCCAGAAATAGACCTACATTCTGTCAAAACAATTGAGAAATATATTTTGTTTTCTCTTTCATGAGATATTTAATTAGTATAAATACCTTAGCATTGTTATTTTTGGTAAGCGTGTCGAAAAAAATTGAAATTTCATTAAATTCCCCTTGAAATTGCATTTAATCTTTGCTCAAATGAAAGCGAGGGTGACACGCAAATTAAAGCATCCCCCCCCCCAAATAAAGAATGGAAAGGCTATAGCTTTTGTAAGTCATATAGCTAAAAATGACGACGATGTACCACGTCCTAAATCTCACTTATAAAGGATACCGTTGTGAGATTAGAATATAGAGCAAATTTAAGGAAACTATTCGTGTCAAGTAAAAAAGAATGAAAGTTACAGCATTCCATTTCGAATACGAAATTAATTTTATAAAATAATTTTTCTTTTCGTATTCCTTTTACAAATACTGCCATAAAAGCTATGGGGAGAACACCGATTCTTGAAAAGCAATGTAAAAATTTTCGGTATCAGTTTTGTATCACTATGTGTAATCATTTCATTTTTCACAGTTACGGAATTGTCATAAAAATGTAACTGTATCATATATATCAAAACTTAATTAAACATTTAAAATTAGGGAAATATAAATGTCTAAATTTGTTATAAAATAGAATATATTGTCTCAGAAATTTTGTGTCATTCCCTGCATTCGGACGAGTTCTGAAGATAAAAAAGAAATAGAATTATTTTACTCCTAGTTGGCTAGATAAATTTATTTTCATTGCATCAGAACTAGCATTTGAGACCGATAAATATTAAAATGACGCTGTCAACAAAATAATAAATTTAATGGAAAACTTATCTTTAAATGGTAGTGGACAGACACTAAATAGACCAAAACTCCTGGATAGAGGCTAAAAATCTTCATATAGGAAAGTGTAACTGAGGTGTTTGTTTCTTCTCTGCACATAGTAATATTCCATCGTATTTTAGATGCAAAAAAGTTTGTTATATGTAAGTACCAAGATGAAAAAAAAATTCTAAACGTTGTAATTCAGCAGCAATTTTTTCAGAAAGTTGAAAATGTTTGCAAAGTATTTTTTTGTATCTATCTTTTAAGCAATTTCATTTTTAAACTTCAACATATTAAAATTTCCCGTAAACTACACCAAATACTGTTTATAAAATCGGAAAACATATATTGCGTATCTTTCTGTGTTTTGAAATCATAGATATCCAATATGTAAATATGGATTTCAATATGTTAAAATAATGGTCTAACTTTTAGTTCTAATCGCTATCTTTTTATGGGGATTGTTCTTTTAGAGTTATTGAAGAAAATTGTCACTTAAGAAAGTTTAAGTTTTAATTTTAATTTTCAGAAAGTATCTTTACCATATGATGTTGCCTGAACTTTGATAACATATCGAAAGTAAGATATTCTCTGTCAAATTAAAACTAAAGCACGTTTGGTTGTCACAGGAATTTTTTAGAAATCTTGAGAAAATAATTTTCTACAGAAATATTTATGTTGTTAACTGATGCTTTATTGAAATTCGTCATTAAAAAGCAAATGCTTCGACTGAAAATTTAAGACCACTGTTTGAATATGATACAATTGAGATCTTATTATAGGATATATTCATTTTCAAATTTATGAAGACACATTGGAATTTTGTTTCATAGTTCAATTTACATTATGTCATGATGTTTCAATATATCCTTTAAGCTTAGAAATCAGTTTACTTTCAAACTGATACTTTTTCAGTTTTTTTCTGAATTCCAGAAAAATTCCAGCCTAAATACAAAGCTTAAAACACTATATCTGCAGGATTTATAAGTAGTAAACATTTTTAATATTTTTTACATAATTGTATGTTCTATAAGTAGAGGAATAAGTTGTTCATAAAGATTTGTACTTCTTACTATGGTCAATCACCATCTCGACTATTTCAAATGAAGATATTCATAGAATTTGTTTTTGTCTAAAAGCATTATTATAACATTTATTGTAGTTGAGTTCCGATTTTAAACGCGCTACAAAAAATTGAATTATCCTTCTGGAATTTACTCCGTCACTTTTTTTTTCAAAACCAGTACTTATTCATAGAGTGAAACCAGTTAATTTATTTTCTTCTTCCTAATAAAAAACTTAGATTGTGTAAAATTTTAGATTTACAGAGGGTGTTCACACATTTTTGTAACGATTTTAGAAAAAGAAATATATAAACAAAGGTAGTATATATAAACAAAAAACATTTTCTAATATGTTCTATCTGATAACCTTGTTGTTGAACTGTCATATTGCATCTTGATTTCTATGGTAAAAGAGCTTTTCTTAAAGTATCAAGATTTATTTTTTTCCACCCCTCGACCCAGGTGCGGCTCCAGTCCAGAGTTTCTTTTTCTTTTTTTTCTTTTTTTTTTTGGGGGGGGGGGGCAACGTCGGCTCTTAGGGTTATATATATATATATATATATATAAGAAATAAACATCGTCTCATTTTAAATTTAAACTCATTTAGTACTAGGTCTACGATTATATAATTTTAGGCTATGGAAAAAAATACGTTGGGCATATTTTTTTGGAGGGGAGCAATTGCCCCTATCCCCCCCCCTTGGAGCCGCCAATGCCTCGACCACAATCTTTCACAGCTCATCCAATGTTTTGGGAGGGCGCTTGTAAAGAGCTTGTTCTAAAGATCCAAATGCATTATCTATGTCTATAAGAGACACGTCAGGGGACTTGGTTGAGATGCATTTAAAAGGGAATATCCTCAATTCAGGTTTCATTTCTCGTTTTTCCTAAAAATATAGCAGTAAATTTAGAGGTATGGCTGGTAGCCTTATATCCTGGTGGAACTCAACGCAATGATTGTTTGGGTAAAGTGACGGAATGTCTTTTATGAAAGCACGTGTTAAAATATATTTCTGATAATAATCCGAATTAATTTTGACATTGTTTTCTACTTTCCTTATTTTAAGTTTTCCGTTATAAGAGAATCCAGAAAAACCATAAAACCTTTAGCAAAACTTAACTTTTTTTCTCAGAACCAACTTTTAGGCTTTTTTCTCATCTTTTCTCTTGGGAAATCAATCTTTTTCTGTTACAGTCAGGTAACTATATCCAAGCCTCATCAATTGTAACTTCATATTTATATTTTTTCAGCTGCCAAATAATTTTCATACAACAATCTGCACAGTCTTACGCTGAAAAACGTGTTTTCGCATTGGGCTGTGAACATCGTGTTTTTTTGTTTTGATTAGCTTTAAATCAGACTTTATAATTTTGCTTAAAGTTCCTATAGAGATGTTTAAAGATTTTACGATAGTTCTTTGGAGGGTTGGATTTTCTTTTAAAACATGAGATGCAACTTTAGATATAATAAGCGGTTAACGTACCTTTCTTGCGTATGCATTTTTTACCATTTTCACAGTCAAATTTAAACTTTCATGTTTCTTTCCTTTATTATCAATTGTGTCAATTATTTTACGTGTAAAAATATTAAAACCACGTTTTTCACTCCTTTTTTTAATAATCGAATACGAGTATTTTTCTTCGGAAAGCACAAATACATAGACTTTGATCCATTGTTTATTTTTCAGAGATACTTTAAGGAAAAGAATAATTTTAATGATGCAGACGATAATTAAACTCAATTCCGAATTGTTGCCAGCTAGATTTTATTTTTGTTCTTTAAATTAAAACCACAGAGAAAGCCAAAATCGTTACAAAAATGTGTGAACACTCTCTGTAGATTGACTAAAAGTTCCTATAGTACTTCTTTTATAAGGTTTAAACCTATCCAGGGTAAAAGTTTTCCTGGAGTGAAATCATGTAGATATAAACCTAAAAATCTTGGGGAATCGCATTAGCTGTAAAAAATAATAAATAAAATCCAATACAAACTATCCATTTTAGTTGCTGAATGACTTTCAAGTTAATTTCAATGATAGTTTAAATTTTCTAATGTCATCCAGGATACATGTAAAAACAGAAACAACAAAATACAAAATGATTCACCCGAAAGAGGTCCGAATATTCTGTAATAATTCTCGCTGGGATGAAGCAACCTGAACTAACAAACAATTACGCTACAAGCTTCGCCGTATGTTTAATCGATTGCATTACATGCTATGGTGGAAGTGATCTTCGTTTTCGACACGGTGCTGCAACGTTCCTGAACGTATTGGCAAGGATATCGGAAGGAATAGCCAGCAATTTCCCGTTGGATGTTTCCCTTCAGATCTCCCATAGTGCGACGCTTGTTCCAATAGACTTTTCCCAAAGGAAGAAGTCTGGTAGTGTCAGATCCGGCAACCGTGAGGGCCAGAGCTCTTTTGAAATTACCCTGTTACTGAAGAAGGACTCGGTTTCTGCCATGCTGCTCGCCGATATGTGCCTCGTTGTTTCATCTTGGTGGAAGTAACCTTCCGTTAACTCGCGATCATCCAGCTGATTCACGAACTGTTCGAAAATGTCCAGGTACACATCGTTGTTCACGGTGGTGTAAAAAAAATTGCCAGGGCAACAGTCGAACACTCTCTGTGGTAGGTCAGGACACGACGGACAACATGCGGTCTTGAATTTTTTTTGTTTAAATATGACGTCTCCGAAGCCTCGAAGATAGGGCATCTGAGAAATGTAACGATCGATGTTCAGATTACCGACGACGCGAACAAGAGGTGTTCGTGTCGTATACCCAATGGCTGCTCACATCATCACACCAGGTGCAGGGCCCGTATGACGATATCGAATGCAAGCAGGCTACGTGCGTTATCTTTGATGCTTCCAGACACGGATACGTCTATAATGATGATGAACGCAGGACATGGACTCGTCTGAAAAGACGACGTAGTGCCACTCCTGTATCTAGTTTTGTATTTGGCCGCACCACTGTCACCGCGCGTCTCTATGCTGCAATGTCAAGGGAGGCCTCAATAATGATCACCGTGCAGACAATCCGTGTTGCTCCAGACGTCGTCGCACTATCCATGAGGATACTTGTCGTGCTGTAAACAAGCCCATTTCCTGACTCAAAGTCCGTGATGTGGCTGTACGATCCTGCAAGGCCGACCTGACAACATGTCTGTTCTCTCGGGCGTTAGCGGCGGGAAGCCGTTGAGATCCTGCATGGCGTTCAATATGACCCTCCTGAACCCATCGATTACATATTCGCATGACAGTCGTTGGATTCCGACCAATGCGAGTAGCAATAACACGGAACGATAAACAGAATTCTCGATAGACCCTGATCCTGCCGCTGTCAAATTCTGACACGTCCTGGTAGCCGTTTTCTCCTTCTTATACGAGGCATAACACGATCTTCTCACAAACACAACCAACATTCAAATGCGATTTCCGAATGAGAAACTCGAGGCGTATCTTTCCTTTTATACAGAGCTTGAGATGCCATTTTTCCTCCTGCGTCGTTCGATTGCGCTTAAATGCTAATCATTTTCATATCACAGCATCTTCTTCCTTTCATTCGAATTCGACGTTTGTATCATCCCTCCTTCATGGTGTTGCAATTTTAATGGACATCAGCGTATATAAAATCTTATACTTTTCACTTTTTTATCGTTTTTTTCATGAGAATTTAAATTTAAATTTAAAAATAACAAAATGAGAAGTAGCGTGTGACAACACATATAATAAAAAATATATAAAATCACTTCGTTTAAGTACATAAGTTTTCCTAACACAAAATCCTTACGTAGGAAAATATTGCAAATGAGAAACACTTTCAAATCCCTGTCCAATACAGAATGTTGATCTCAACATATGCTTTAGATGAAATACATACAGATTGTTTCAATAACCAATATTGTAACTGTCTTATTAGTGAGAGTTATATAATAAACTTTTTTATTTCAAGATGGTCAGAATTAGGGGACATAATTCTAAACCTAACAGTTTTTCCCTACCTTAGCGTCCACACAATTTAATATCTACTATTCCTGTCATAAATATTTGGAAGCAAAATAACATGTTTTACATTTAATAATGTTATTTATAACAAGGCAAATAAAATATATTTCTCTGGCATACCATCTATAAGATGATCCGGATAAAGCGAGTTCATATAGGTTCTAACTTTAACGTACCTGCTTCGAAAAATATTTTCAATAAACTTCCATTCTTTGTCAATAAAATTATATTACGTAAAATCAGTCCCAGATTTACTTTGTTAAAGAACTTTGAAAGGAATAAAACAAAAATGTTTAAAGGTTTCCATAACAATATTTCAGTTTTAGTAAATAACAATAAAAAGTTTTATTATTTTAAAATATCCTATGAATAAATAATTTTGACACTGAAAAAGCACATTTTCGATATCTATCCAAAAAAAATTTTAGTTGTTAAAATTGTAATTAGTTTTTTTTTTGTCTTTTCATTAAATTTTACAATTCCAAACCTTTCATGTTACAGCGCATGAAGAGAAAACCATTTTAATCTACCCAACGTGGGACTCCACGTCTTATTTTCAGAAATTTCCTCAAAATAACAATGTTTATCTTTCGTATTTTCCTTCGGAAAAAATATTGCGTGAATATATAGAGCAGGGGTGGGCAGACTTTTCCAGGGTACGGGCTACTTCTAATTTTTTCTAGGTGTTGCGGTCCACCCAGTGGCGTAGGTGTGGTGAGCTAAAAAAAAAGGTCTACAATATTTATTATAACTTAATAATAAATACGGAATATGGACTTACCTACATAACTACAATAAAAAAACTTACTCTTTTAAAACCGTGTTTAAAGCAAAACGCAGGATACAAACATAATAATAATAGCCACAAATATAATAATATCAAATGATGCATTTATTATCAAACAATTCAAAATACATTAAAAAATAAATCCTTTTCATCTAAAGTTTGTTCTCGTAGTTATAGTTAGTAGAAGACTTAGTCTGCATACTTAGTCTCCATAAATATGTTTCTTTTAGTATGCGCGTCTTAGGTCTTAGTAAAGGCGGTCACCCCAAAATGTCTTGGTGGTCCACCGGTCGATCGCGATCGACTTAATGCCCACCCCTGATATAGAGCATCTACAACGTTTCGAATCTCTATCTATAGAAGATACCTCGTTTATTCTCACTTTGGTTGCTTCGTAAAATGCTTCCTTTTGTTAAGAGAGACCATTTGGGGACGACAAATTTTTAAGTTGTAAATGTTGGTAGGACCCTAATACTGACCATTTAAGTTAATTGTTATCAAAGATACTGTGTGGAAAGAGTTCAAAGCAAATAACATCCCGTAAATCTGCAATTTGCATTACAAAAACTACGTTGGTCTAAAATCTAAAGAATAGGTTCGACTAGATTACACATCGCGTGTAGATAATCTAATTTCAGGAACTTATTTCGGAAAATCTGCAAGGTGTCATATGGTAAAATATCATCTTCATTTCGAATCCCCCCCAAAAATTAGGGGCAAATATCGCGTCTGTATACAGATTGCAGTAGAACTGATTGTAGAAGAAAGAGATCTATTAATGTGCCTATAAAGCAATTAATTCTTCAGGTAGCTAAAAAGCTGACAACCCCTTATCTGTTACATGATTCACCGAAGAGGCTCTGATACGTCCGGCTCCTTGAAACCTATGCTGCCGTGCATATCGGCCTCCTTTTCATCTCCCTTTTAAAATTTATCGTATTCATCGTGCAAGGAGAGTGCTTTTCACTCGCTGATGGATAGCTCATCACTCATCAAACGAGTCGGCCTTGCCTGCTGCCTTCTGCGGCCCGGAGGCTACTGACCCAGTATGGAGAATGCCAACAGAAAGTGTTGACACGAAAAACACAGTGTCGCAAAGTGGACGGGCCGCATTCCTCAGAATTTCGCCGGGGCCTTTTTTCCTTGCTGCGCCCTAATGGGACAATTTGTATTCACTCGTGTTTGCATTCAATCCGGCTCCTGTAGCAGCCCGGTGAAAGTTGCCCCGTGCAACAGAGGAGCGCAAACGCAGCCGAGGCAAGAGGGCTGATGCCAAGTTGCCTGGAAGCGGCTCGATGCCTTTTGCTTTTTTGCTGTTGTTGAATGCCGTTCACAACGCTGGTGGCAAGGTTGCCAGCTGAGAATCCCTCCCAGCGGGAGTGGGACGTCTGCAAGATTGAATAAGGTGGCCTTAATGTTACGTATTTAGGAATGCAAATTAGGTTTCGACGGTAAAAACCTATAATGAGTTTCATATTGACTTGATAGCGGTTTTGTGCAAAGTTTTAAATGCTTTCCGTGGGCCGGCATGAGTGACCCGTAGATGGTCACTCGAGTTAAATATGCCGACGCCTAACGGCATAGCAGGCTATAATGCATGCAGATTACCTTTCGAAACTTGGATGCACATTCAACCAGAATTCTTAAAAATCCCCAAATTAAACTGAAAATGTGGGACAAGCCTCAATAAGTTCACCTCAGGCAGCACACGCTTCTTTAAAGGTGTAACTCTGGGGAATACTTCACTGCAAACCTAAAAAGGCCTCCTCGGAAAGTACGATACCTGTTTCCACGATATATGTTCAATGAAATATTAATTAATTGGAAAACTTATTACGGCAATTTTTCGTCCTCTAATTAACTCAAAATGTTCAG
Organism: Dolomedes plantarius; assembly: GCA_907164885.2. Classification (NCBI taxonomy): domain Eukaryota; kingdom Metazoa; phylum Arthropoda; class Arachnida; order Araneae; family Dolomedidae; genus Dolomedes; species Dolomedes plantarius. The sequence continues at coordinate 18,887,040 of OU015493.1, read as the reverse complement.
GGTATACGAATGAAATTTTTCAACATCAATATGCTTGGCTTTTATCAAGATTCCTTTAAAGTATTTATTTCTAAAGTTCAAAAAAGCGTTAAAAGAGACTTTAAGTAGGAGTTTGAATTTACTGAAGATGTAAAAAAACCTGACAAAAATAACAAAAAATTCCTAACATAATCTCCTTCAAAATAATAATTAGAAATATATTTAACAATATTAAGTTATTTAAAGCCGTATTAAAGGCTTCAAAGTAATAAAAGGTTCAATCAATCCCAAAAAAGGGCCTCTTATAAAGTAAATATCACAAATCTTGTCCAGAAATTAAATCATCGCGATCAATGAATTCACTCGTTTTGTGAAGAACTGTATTTTTTTTACCTTCCCACCTCTGTCTTTCTTCCCTATTCATAAGTTAAAAATAAATCTCCCTTCAGTATAATTTGCTTGGTAAAATATAAGCCTACCTTTGGATTATTTCGCTCGATTTGAAAATATGTTGATGGAATGTCAGCCTGCTCTCCATCTGGGTGTTTAAGATCTGTTATGTTTGATGGGTTTTATTCTTATAAATCACAAAAATGACATTCCATTGCGTTTTAAGAGCACTGAATAGCCAATATTTTGATTTCTGGGTTATTCAAGATAAAAATTTTGGTCCCACGAGAAAGGGGAACACAAAGGCATACAAACATTTAAAATCTCTGAAAATTCTCGAATGTATACGACAATTTGTGTTGACTCCTATTAATTTCTATCAAAGTCAAATGTAAGACTGTTGAATAAAATATTAAGGTTTAATTATGAATTATTGGAATATACTTGTCGAAAATCAAGGCTTTTCAAACTGTGAAGTTTGGTTCTTTTGTATTATAGACTTCAGGTATTGAACAACATGAACATTTATTGAGAATTAGAAAACAAAATATTTATCACAAGAGACTGAGATTCCCTACTCGACGATCTCAGGAGATGTCCTACTCGGCGAACCCAGCGAAGTTAAATTGTACATAACTGGTTCCTTGTCCGAAATACAACCTTAAAAAAGTATTCCATCATATTGACTAAAAAATATATAGAAGTTGCCATCTTCAGTTATTGTAAAATGCGAATAATACAACATATAATATCACGCGTGCAAGCAATCTCAGGTGCAGGAATCTAGCAAATATTATATTACGTCATACTGGTAGGCTGAATTTCAAACATCACACAAACATTAATATGGGAGGCATCCAAACGTAGAAATGGATGCCTCCGATATTTGTGTTTGCAAGGCCCTGGCGGGAGGCGTGTAATGACATTGTTTGACTTTGGGACTACGTTCTTTAATTTGCTTTTTAGATTTGCTCTCTTGATGCTCTTTCTATGTATGTATATGTATACACTGGTGAATGGATGTAACTCCAAGTACCACTGCTTAAAATAAATAATAATAATAATAATAATAATAACTTCTCGGAAGTACTCCCACTCATTTATACAAATCACATGCACAAATTGATTACGAAGGAAAAGAGTGCGAAAGCCATGTGAAGACAGAATAGCACACATTGTAACACTTTCACAGTTTCCTTTTCTCTTCTGGTTTGCCGTTTTCGGGTACCAGACGCTCCAGATCATACGTTTTTGATTTATTTTTCCTCATTCGTTGGAAAGAAGCTACTTAACTCTTGTAGAGACGTCGGCCAGCACCTTCCGCTGATTGACTGCTTGACCTGCAGGCTGGAAATCCGTGGCGAATTGAATTTGTGTGGTCGGAAGGACGTGATGGGAATTTTTTTACCAGAATGATGAGTTCGGCACTTGCTTTTATATTGGACCTTTCTTTTTAGTCGCCATTTTTTTATATTGATATAAATTAAGCTTTTTTATGAAAAAGTTAAATAAGATTTTTGATTTTGTTAACTTTTTTTCTATCTGTGTAGACCTGTATGTGTCAAATAACACTAAAATAATTATGACGCAACACAACACCCCTTCATTCTTTTTAAAATATGATAAATCTTTCGAGATGGATATTCAGTTTTTAGTTTCCTACATTTTGAGGGTTTCGTTCAACGCAAATAAGCTTGTAAATCAATAGAGTATTCGGGCGAATATCTTTCTCCTGAGAATAGCGTTGTAATCTCCTGTTAGAAAAATAGATGTTAATACATATAGTAAATGTAACTCTTTGAAACTGGAGGAATCACGACCGCGGACAATAAAGATAGCATTTTAATTAAATAACAGTTATAATAAAATATAAAACTTAAATCACCTTAAAAGAAAAATAGGCTCTAGTCTATTGAAAAAAATGCTTCCAGTATCCTTTATATAAAGGACTTTGAGCCCTAAAGTCATTTGCTATAAGTATCAGGTAGAATCTTTCGCTATGAGTACCTGTTAAAATTTTAAGCTGCAATTTCATCGCTATATCTATTAAAAGCTATATTTTGATAAAAATATCTAAATTGTTATCTGATATATACATCTGACTTTTTTTTTACAGAAATGAGTATCTTGGAATTTTAAATCAACCTATTTTGTAAACTTTCAAAATACACACTGAAACTCAAAATAGCAAGAGACTTAGAAGTTTCCTTATTTATCAAAAGAAGCTTCTACAAGATTCAGTAAAAGGGATGTTTTCACAGCCTTTTGGCATAATAAACGGCACACCAGTTATTCGCAAGGGAGAACAAAAGTGTCAGAAAAACTGGAATACCTGTATAATACCTGGTAAGTCCACCTATGAATCGTAAAACTGCAGAAACACTACGAGGCATGGACTCCACGAACTTTCCGAGGAACTCTATAGAGAATTAACACCATACCTTCTGAAAATCAAACACAATTCCATACTATTCCTAGAGGGTGAATCTTTACTTCGAATGGAACATTTCATGGCTTCCCGGATATGTTTAATAACATCAAGATCTGGAGGACAAGGGGGCCATTTCATGTTCAAAACCTCAAATGAGCATTCCTTAAACCATAATTTCTCAGCTGTGGATTTGTGTGGTGGTGCATTGTCATGTTCGTAAAAACCAAAACCCATCAGAGGGAATGCATGACATGAATGGATGTAACACACCCGAAATGATGTTAACATAACGTTCATCTGTTACAGAAGTTTATATACGTGTGAGGGGTCCTAATTCATGCCAGCTCAACACATCTTATGCCATTACTGAAGCATCACCAGCCTGTACAGCCGCTTGTTGACATGCTGGATTCATTGATTTATGGCATGTTCTTCACATGCGGACTTCCATCTGCCTGAATCAGATAGAAACGAAACTAGTCAGACCATGCTACTCATATCCAGTTTTTCAATGTCCAGTGATAGTGCTCCGGAGCCCAAACGAGGCTCAGAGCTCTTTATCGTATGAAAACCAGTCGAACTCAGGTTGGGCGTCGGCTGTAAAAGCTCATATCATTCAGTGAGCGTTGCCCTGTTCTCACGCTGATGTTAATACTGTTCCCAGCATTCAATTGCGTTGTTATATGCGGCATCGTTCCATTCCTGTCGCTTGAAATGATCGTCGGCAGACGACGCCGGTCACAATCATTCAGAGTCTTTCGACGGCTACATTGTTGCAGTAAGTTCGACGTTTTATCGGAATTCTCTTATTCAAGGTACACATTGGATTAGTCGTACTGGAAAATCTAAACTTTGCCTTTACCTCCGAAATGCTATGACCCATCTCACGAGCTCCAAGTATCATGCGTCATTGAAATTCGCTTAAATCATGATCGCTTGCTTGCAGACTGCCCAATTAGCTCTTTTATCTTCACAAATGGCTGTCTCTATATACATGCTGCTTGCAGACGAAACCATTTACTATAAAGGGTTTGTTTCAACGTATTCCGAATGGGATAGTCTATTCCAGTTATTCTGGCACTTCATTGTAGATAGCTTATTCAGTTCTTGTGGGAGTCTAGTTTTATATTTAAAGGTGATGAAAGAATATGAGATCCATCTCCCATTTAGCATGCTTCGGAGACACACATGTCAGATTGTAAACAGATTCCACGCTTAGTCTGTGACTGACATCCATTTTAGTCGGTCAACACTTGTTATTGCTCAGAAAATGGCGAAAAACGGGTTCCTCTTGTTGATAAAACATTACTTCTTATGAGAGAAAATGGCTGCAGAAAATTAATTCAGGTTTGATAAATATTATGGCGAGTCTTCGCTTAGAATGATTTACAAGTCGTTTGTTGGTTTTCGTTGCGACCGAAGGAGCACAAGTGAAGCTGAACTTTCTGGTCACCCTGCTAAGGTCATGACTCCACAAGGTATTGTAAAATTCCATGATATGGTGATGAAGAATAGAAGATTAATAGTGCGTGAGATTTCTGAGGTTGTTGGCGTCTCATCAGAGCGCGTACATTATTTTGGTTGAATATTTGGATATAAGAAAACTCTCGGGGAGGTGGGGGGGAGGGGGCGTGTTCGCTAACAATTAAGGAAAACCGTGAACGAGGGAACACTTCGAAGCACAATTCGGAGTTATTTCAAAGAAAGATGTAAGAATTTTCGCATCATTTTGTAACAGTTGATGAAACATGGATATATCAGTATCATCCAGAGAGGAAAGAACTGTCAAAACTGTCGATTGAAGCAGGTGAACCCGCACCACAGAAAGTGGAAACAGTTCCATCAGCAGGAAAGGATTATGGCCACAGTTTTGGGGGGATGTCCATAGTATAAACTCTATTGACTACATAGAAAAGGGCAAAATAATCACTGAACATTATTATGTCTCTTTACTTGATCACTAAATATTGAAATTAAGACAAAAAGATCACATTTTGCCAAAAAAGAATAGGTCTTTGCAATCATGAAATGCTGTGGCTCATTCATCTGCGATTGCAGAGGTAAAACTGCTAGAATCACGCTTCGAAATGGTCCTCCATCCTCCGTATTCTCTAGATTTGGCCCCCTCGGACGATTACATTTTCCCAAATCTATATATATATAAAACAGTTCCGTAACTGACTGACTCACTGACTCACTGACATACAACACACAGACCAAACCGCTGGACCTAAAGGGCTGAAATTTTGCATGGCGATTTTTCTTATGGTGTAGGGGTGCACTAAGAAAGATTTTTGAAAAATTCTTCTTAGATTTTTTTAAATTAAATGTTTAAGCATTTAAAATAATAATTTGAGGGTTATAAAATTTATATCACGAGAAAGATCATAAAAATTCCTTTAAAATGAAATCTTTTTCGAATCTTTACCTCCATTTTCTGATTTTGATGAATTTTTAAAGATTAATTTTTAAAATTTAATTTATTAAATACTGATCACGTGATTTCTTTTTCTGGCACTTGAAATAAATTTATCGTCACGTGTGAAATAGACAAAAAAAATACTTTTTTTCTTGCTAATGCGTCAGACGATTGGACATTATCCAAAAAAATATTAAAATACAGTAAAAGATATGTTCTTCAAACTATACTATATTAACTGTACTATATTCTTTAGCATGTCCTATTAGATTTAATTTTAATATTTCCTTCTATATTATTTTGTCTGTAAAAATATCCCTTACGATTTTTTATAAATATATATATATATATATTTACATCAATTGCATACATTGATCGTCGTATTTATTATAAATATATAGATATTTATTTTTTTCGCATTAATTGCATACAATGACCGTTCTCAATGACCGATTGCATACAATGAATGTACTCCGTAGCGAAGTGCGGGTTTTCAGCTAGTATGAAATAAATGTTTTGCATGTTAGAAAATTGAATCAAATGCAAACTGATTAGTGAAACAAAGTTTACAGCTTATTCTGCAGAGTTACAGAAGTTTTACTTCATGGAGGGGATGAAAAATCTTGAAAATCGTTGAACCTTAAGGGATATTGTGTAGGAGAATAAATTAAAACTTCAAAAGAACGTCGTTTTCCTTGTTTTTGCATGGACTTATCAAGCGACCTTCGCATGTTGGGGAACATCCCTTTGACTTGGAAATATGAGAAAATAACAAGGTCTTTTTAACCATGAAGCATTTTAGCAATCTAGCGATCGTGTGTCTTCAAGCGCAACTTTCTTTGTCATTACGGTTGTGGGGGCATCAGTCGACATAGCAGAGTCGACATTGCTGACCTTCAGGAAACAATCCATTGCTTCCAAGTTCTTGCTAGAATGAGTTTTAATTTCAACAATAACTAATTCTGACCTTAGGTAATGTGTCACCTTAAGAGCTTGATGCTCTTTAGGTGATCAGATCTTCAAACCCAATATTAAGCTAAAAGGAATATCCCTTTCGGTATTTCCCTAATCACAAATTAGTAAATGCAAATCTTTGAATTCTGTTCTTGCATGTGGAGGTAGAAGTTTAGATAAAATGCGTGCAGTTTTTTTTTAAATTTCAAATTTTTCAGTAGTAAATTTTTCACAGGACGTTAATTTATCGATGCCTACCGCTACAAGATTAAAATAAAAAGATATAAGAAAAATAATCGCATCTCTGTCAAAGATCTATTTTCAACTGCAAAAAATAGAAGTCAAATATATGCTTTTGTTTATCTGTTATTTGAAATGTACTGACCGGGAAATTCCCTGTAACATAACGTCTCATTGGTAGGCGTTAAAATGTCGGTCGGGAAATTTTTAGCTAATTTTTCACAACATATCAACTATTGACGTCTATCGCTACAACGTAAAAAATTATGAAATAACTAAAATAAAAACATATTGCAATGTATTTAAACATCCTTTTTAAAATGCAGAAAACAATTCCAAAATATGCGTTTACTAATTGGAATAATATTGAGAGGTAATTTTCCCTGTGATTTACATGAGAATCGATGATCTACGAGGTTATTTGATATTCTAACTTAAAAACAAACTGTGGCCAGGGTAGAAATTGAACCAAACATCTTTAGTGTGCGATAGTATAGCCGCTAACCTTACAAGCAGCACCCGTAATTGAAGTGAAATCCGAAAATAAAAGTATTGAAACCATTAATGGGAACTGATTTTCTGCTCTGGCATTACAATTGATATTTCACATGAAATCCTTTTTCAGGAACTTCACTCTTCAAAGGTGTAATTATTCCCTGTACTTGAACAACAAAGCGCGATATATATATATATATGTGTGTGTGTGTGTGTATATGTAATATATTAAATATTATGCCCTCCATTCTAGCATTTAAATTCCCTTTCCTAAATCCAATCCCTAGTAACATTACTTTACCGCAACTCAACTTCACATAAATCGCATGCCTTAGCATTTCTACACGTGTATACGTCTGGAGAAAGGCGTGGATTCGCATCGCGAGCCTCAATATTTGCTGACGCTACAAAATATAGTTGCATGTACCTCGCCTCTCGTGCGTAAGGTTGAAAGGTGATATTAGCTTCCGAGCCGTCTTCTGAAATGGACGGATGTACTTTTGTCGCTCTAATAAACAATTTGGCCAGACTGCATCAAAATCTAGCTCCAACCATGTAAATATGAGCTAGTTTTCCTTTTCAGATTATAAATTAAGGATGCAATGGATATGTATATTTATATATATATATATATATATATATATATATATATATATATATATATATATACAGAGGCTGTTCACACATTTTTTAGACGATGTATATTGTATTCACAAAACTAAATTACATAAAATTCTTGTGTTTTAAATGTTCTATTTGACATCCCTTATTCTGAACTATCTTTCGACATCGCAATTTCCAGGATAATAATGCCTTTTGAAGTGTCAGAAGAGGTATTCTATCCCATTCCTCCTGAACAGCTTTCCAGAGTCCTGTAAGGGTTTGGGGACGACGTTTGGATAATACAGATTATAAAAGTCCGAAAGCACAAAAATCCATAGGTGATACATCGGGAGATTTAGTAGGGATATCAGTGAAGGGTATGGCCTTGATACCAGTTTTTTGTTCCATTTCTTTTAGGAAATTTACAGTGGATTTTGATGTGTGACTGCTAGCTTTGTTCTCATGGAGTCTCACATATTGATGGCACTGTGGGTAATGCGATGGTATTTCATTCAGAAAAATTGGCGATAAAATATGTTCCTGATAGTATTTGGAGTTAATTTTGACATTTTTTTTCCACTCTCTTTATTTTTAACTTGTCATTATAAGAAAAACCAGCAACAATCATGAATACCTTAAAAAAACTTTCATTCGATTCTTTGAACCATGTACTTAAATTTTTTTCTCCCCTTTTATGATAATAAATGGTTTTTTTTCGTTGCAATCATTTAAATACACCCATGATTCATCTATTGTGACACTTGTTTTCCATTTTTCTTCGGATAAGTGTTTCTCATATAGAATTCTGCAGCGTGTCCTGCGTTCAGCGATATGATTTGGAAGAAGACGATGCACATTGCGTTTTTTCGCTTTCTTAAGATTTAAATCAACGTTTATCATTTTGTTTACAGTGGACACCGAGTATTTTAATGATTTTGCAACTGTCCTTTGACTAGGGGGATTTTCTTTTAACATTAAACAACGTACCTTTGCAATAGTCGAAGATGTCCGTTTTTTCCTTGGATACTTCTTTGGAATTTTTGTCCCACTTGAGGCTCCAATTTGACGTTTTTTTCCTTTCTTGTTGACGATATTACCTATCGACGCTTTAGATATCACAAAACCATGACTCTCACATCGTTTTTGGATAACGGAGTATGCATATTTCTCTTCGGAAAGAACATAAATGTAGCCTTTGAACCACTGCTTTGTTAAAAACGCCATTTTGAATAAAAACAAAACTTTCAAGCCGCAGACGATAATTTTGACTTTTAAAAACATAGTACAATTGCAATTATTTCTTTTGCATTAAACGATTTTTTATTACCTCTTACCAAAATCGTCTAAAAAATGTGCGAACAGCCTCTGTATATATAAATTGCTGTCTTAGTCTGTAATTCCATTGAATAACTGAATACCGTGAAACTTTATTTCCGTACATTGTTTCATCCTACTTTCTCTGATCTCTCTTGTAACAGCACTCTCAAGAAATTTATTTATTCTCGGCGTCAAACGTCTTCCTATTGTACGTGATTCGGCACGAGGAAATCCATCACTCCCAGAATGCTCCAGACCCGATCGTGCTCGAATAATGACGCGAGTTGTGCGAAAACGACAGCAGTATGGTATGTGGTTTTTAAAGCTTCCGGCACATTCCAGAATGTACAACTAAGAGACTTGATAAAAATTAATGGAAAGCTTCTTTAATTAAGCTTACGTTTCATTTCGGTAGACAACATTTGTAGAGAGTACGTAATTTCAGCTGATGAGGAAAGCCCATCCCTTGACCTACACGTAATTGGGCTGCATGAGGCCAGTTAACGAAGCTGTATCTTTGTGACCTCTTTTACAAATTTTAAAAAGGATGCTATTGCTAAATGTTTAACTTCAATTTACGTTGTGTAAAATTGTTAGCGCCTTCTTTTATCCTAACCGTATACCCAAGTTTAATTTTACAGTTCAGATGGGCCTAGCGTCATTGGAGTTAAGAGCTTCCTTCACCTCAAGTGTGCTGGTGGGGGAGAGAAATTTCGTAGATGATTGCATGGTTAAATGGAATAATGGTCCGTACATCTATATATATAAAACAGTTCCGTAACTGACTGACTCACTGACATACAACGCACAGACCAAACCGCTGGACCTAAAGGGCTGAAATTTTGCATGGTGATTCTTCTTATGGTGTAGAGATGCACTAAGAAAGATTTTTGAAAATTTCTTCTTAGATTTTTTAAAGTAAATTTTTAAGCTGTGTTTTTAACTTTTTTAAGTTTGCATTTAAAATAATAATTTGAGGGTTATAAAATTTATATCACGAGAAAGATCATAAAAATTCCTTTAAAATGAAATCTTTTTCGAACCTTTACCTCTATTTTCTGACTTTTGGTGAATTTTTAAAGATTAATTTTTAGAATTTAATTTATTAAATGCTGATCACGTGATTTCTTTTTCTGGTACTTTAAATAAATTTATCGTCACGTGCATAAAAACTAAATAGACAAAAAAATATTTTTTTTTCTTTCTAATGCACATTATCCAAATCCCCCTTTCTGAACATTATCCAAAAAAAATAAATATCCCTTACGATTTTTTTATAAATATATATATATATATTACATCAATTGTATACATGGATCGTCGTATTTGTTATAAATATATATATTTATTTTTGGCATTAATTGCATACATTGACCGTTGTATTTAATTTGAATGTACTCCGTAGCGAAGTGCGGGTTTTCAGCTAGTCTCTCATGAAAGTAAAAAAGCTCTAGGTTCGATTCCAAGCTTAACCAGTTGTTCTTTTAAACCTGCCCGGTGGCAGAAGCATTAACTGATTAGTTAAGTAAATTAAAAATCATTAATAAAAACACCTCGTTTAATGAATAAGTTATAAACAACTTTCATTACAGCAATAAGAAGACATCAGATATATTTAGAAAAATAATAATGACATTAAAAATGCAAAATCAGTGATAAAAAATAAAATCTTGAAAGCAAATTGAATTAATTTCACGGTGTTAGTGGTTATGCCAAAGGAATTTATAAATTTGTAAATTAAATTGGTATTTACGCAACAATTTAATTTATTAAAAAAAGGCCTTTAAATGATGAATAAGTTTCATGACAGAATTAAGAAAAGATTAATAAGCAACAGTACTATGTATTGATAAGTATGGGCAAAAAAAGGGAGTAAGCAATAAAAATTACGTCAAAATACTTAAATTGATTGAAGCATATGTAGGCTATGCCAGAGGAATTAATAGATTAGTTAAATTATTAACTAGCAACAAAAAATTCCAAACTAATAAATGAATCCCTCACAGATAAAAAAAAGTTTCATGATAATGAAAAGAAGACGTTACAAACAAACAAACACACGCACGCACGCGCACACACACACACACACATATATATTTATATGTGTGTGTGTGTGTGACGATACAAAATGAGAAGAATGTAATAACTTGGGGATCAATCAATTTTAGTTCATTTAATTATTAGGGGTTATGTCAGACAAATAAATAGATTAATTATATGAACGAATAATCAAAAAATACCGCAAAAAAATCTTTTTTAAAAAATAAGTCCGAAATACATTTGTAAAGTTTATAATAGCATTATTTAAAGACCTGTTATACATTGAAATGTATCAAGATGTAATATAGGCAAATCAATGGCAAAAACGTAAAACCAGAATGGTAAATTTTTTAAATGAATTTGGTGATTTTATATCTATATGCAAGTGGAATCAATAAATTATATAAATAAATTAATATTTAATGAGAAAATCGTCCCTTTTTATGAATAATTCCTCAAGTGGTAAACAAGTTTCATAACAGCATTAATTAGACATCGATAAATATAGAAAATTTCTAATGATACAAAACGTTATCCATAATAAACATAAACACCACATTAAATGGGAGAGTCTCAAACTGGGAAATAAGTATTTCATCTAACTTTGATAAATACAAAGTAACAACATGATAAGATGAAGAAAGGTGAAATCAGTTGTGTAACATGAAACAAGTTTTACCCACAATAGAAAATAAGATTGTCAAATAATCAATGAAGTTCTTCATAATACCGGGTAACTTTAGTCATGATTGGCTTTATGGATAACTATCGGCCCGTCCCGACTTTGTCCGGGTTGAACAAAATATTATACCAATAAATTTCCAGTTGATAGCCAATAAATTGTAAATCTTTTTTTACCTTATTAATAACCTAAACAATACCTTAAATTAATTTTATGTTAGTTAATAATTAAAATAAATTTTTTAAAAGGAAAAGGCGTGCCGGAGAACGGCTATGTTTGAACCGCTAGCGTCAGAACAGAAGCCAACCGCGATAGCACCACGATAAGGATCGTTGAAATCTTCGGAACAAAAAGCGGTTGAAGACAGTAGCGGAAACAATGGAGATCGTTAGGATTAAGACCCTAACTTTATTTCTACTGATCAGATATACATAATATATAGCCTATGTTCATCTCGAATAATGTACCTTTCAAACAGTGAAAGAATTTTTCAAATAGGTACAGTGGTTCTGAAGATTACCCTCCACGTACAAAATCGCTCTCTCTTTATATATAAGTATAGATTTACAAAAGCAGTAAGCATTTGTTATAATTACAAGATAAAAATAACTTTTTATATACCACGTTTTTAAATTTTCTGTTGAATCATATAAGCTTGACAATTCTATGTATTAATAAAAACTTTTTTAAAATTTTTTTTATGAATTATCCCATCAACTTGAAAGAAAATGATCGGCCTGCACTGTGCACAAAATGCAAGGATGTACCGTGAACCACGCAGTTCTGTACCTCGGAAAAAAAACTCTTCGCCAAGGGACAGGATTACGTCGCATTAGAACCTTGGAAGGACTGCTCATCGAAGAGTTTGACAGCTCCAAACTTACTGGAAAGACCTCTTATTTCGCCAAATCACAATTTTAATATTTTCCTATTTAATTATTTTTCACTTGTATTTATTTTTATTTTTCTCTCCTTTTCTCTCTTGACTGCACAAACCTTCACTTAATTATTCTTTTTCATTTTCTTTTATTTAATTTTAATCACTTTTTAGTCGTTTCCACTATCCACAAACTTTATAAACTGCTAACTTTTATAATTTTTTTAAAATTTTTCGCGCAATATTTTTGTAAACGAACTAAATTCACATGTATTCTGTTTTCAAAATCGTCAAATGCCGTTACGCAAAAGTGCAAGCATTGAATTCGATCGAAGCGCCACCTTGAGCATTTTTCTTTTTAAAGATGGCTAAAAGTATCAAAAGAATGCATTGTCATCGTGTTCTGAGCTATTCTGAAAGTTTCAAATGTCTAGCTAGTCGGGGAGTTAGTTAAAAATCGATTGCAAGATTTGTACTGGACAAACACACACACAAACAAACAAGAAAGCGAGTTAATAAAAACGTAGTAAGAAGCCCATAGAGACAACCACACCTCCTGGGCCTGGTGAGGAACTATTCATTGATTCGAAACTAGTTTACGCTCTCGTATTTTATTATGGATATTAAGAAGCTGTGTGTTTTTGTTATGCTTTTCCCATAAGTTTCGTGTAAGTATAGAGATTCTATGCTCACTTCTACCCAGACTTGGGTGTATATAATTTGAAGTAGCACTCTATTTGCATTTTATACAAACACAGTTTATACATGAAACAATGTTTATTGAATTCGTTGCACATATAATTGGCTTTTACAGCAATAAGCATGCGTACTACTTGTACGGAATGTATAAACACAGCTTTCAAGAACAATATATTTTTATACTCACGAACAGTAAGTCAAACCAGCAGTACTGCCACGTAAACTTCTGGCCCGCTAAGCACTAGCGCAGGATAACACCTTTTCAACCTTAACAACCCCCCCCTCTTCATTAATGACGCTGCGTGGTATTTATACTAAGCGCGTATGCCGAAATTAGCATATCTAAAGCAGCTTCTTTAATTCACTCAAAAGTTCGATTCTTGTGAATCGAATCTTGTGTATACCTTACATAAGTAATAAACGAATGTTTATCGGATATGTAAATCTAATAACGCATTCTTTTTTAAAAAAACGTGTCTTTCAGAGCATCCCCTGAGAAATGCTAATAGAAGAGGAAAAATACAAATATCAGAAAGAGAGCGCCGTTGTTAAACTGGTGCACTAACAAAGTAGGGTATTTATTTCTACAGTGGATTAAACCCCCTCCACCACCTCCAGTTTTCTCTCAGATATGGAAGAATGGGAAGCTGATTAGAAAAGATCATAACGTGACGTAGTAGTACAATGATCAAAATGATTCTCTGGTAAGTAGATTGGTTGGTTAGGATCACTACGGTCGGTTTTTGCTGAACGAGAGCTTAGACCGGGACCTTTTTTGCTTAAAGTTGTTCGATTGCGTAAAGTAAGATAAACAAAATATTGCTAAAGATTTGCAGGATTTTGTATGTTCCGTCGCTTCGTCACTTACAATGCCCTATTGCAGCAACTGCTTGTGAAGCAATATGAACAATCTGTACCATGAGCAAAGAAACATAAAAATGACATTTTAACCCCCTCGGGCATTTAAAAAATACACAATTTCGAAATACAACTCTTTGCAAACTAAATAAGTTTACTTAGGTGAACTTTCAATCTCGCAAATGACATTTTCTGAAATCTATTGGTTTTGATCTCGTTTCCTAAACTCTCGCTACTTAGCATGCAATACGCGTTAAAAATCACAAACCTAGTGTTATTTAATTCGATTTCGAAATTTTTCGAACGATTTTTCAGGAGAGAGAAAAAAAAATTCCATTCGAGTGTAAATGAGGTATTTATGAAGTGGCGACAGCTTACTTTTCGGTTGTCATTCTAAACTGGTTTGCGAGGAGCAGGAAGTATCAAAGCGATAGAAAAAGTAAATAAATAAGAAATTATGAAGTGTGGGAAATAAATAAGGAACAGTGATGAAAAAAAAAGACCTACAAAACAGTGTGACGTTACTTGCTGTTTTCTCTTTCATTTTGATTTTATATTTAAATGTTTCTTGGAATGTTTAACCCCTAAAGTAACCCTGCAACACTTGTCTTGCGGGGTAACGTCGGCCAGTTGAACCACTTCAAGATAAATTGGAACTTAAAAATCGAATAAGTTCTAAAAATGTCTGATGAACTGCAAACTAAACACGCAGAGGGAATAAAGACCACCAGCTACAGGGGAAATTTTTCACTCTTTCCTTTTTGTTACATATCCGTCGTTTCTCTCATAAGTAAGAAGTCCGTAGGGTATTGCTTCAAGATTCAATAACCCTTCTAGGGGAAAAGTTTTAACGGAACGTGTCTCTAAATGAATCTATTGTTTTCGATCTTAATTCTACCTTCTGCTTTAAAGTCACTGCCCCAATACACCCCGAAAACTGTTCTTCAGGGTGTTCGTACTACTGTCCCCTTCACTTTTATTCCGCTTGTAATTGTGAAACAAATACTGTTTTCCTAGAGAAATCATTATTCAACTTCTTCAAAGTTCAACTGACATACTGGTTGACGTAGATACTAAAGAAAAGCTGTCCATGTCAGAATCTTTAATAAAAACAAAATTGGAACAGAAATTACTATTAAATTTATTGGTATTATGGAAAGCATAGTCATAATTTAATATTAATTTTATTAATATTCTAGTAGTTAGTGAATCCAGTAACTTCTTTAATACAGTTTTCAATCAATCAGTTTATAACCGGTCATGGATGCTTACCCTTATATTTACGTAAACATCAAGAGGTAAAAAAGATTTTGAACTTGAAAAATATGACACATAAAAAGAAGAGAACCTGAACTGTGCGTCTTGAAAAAAAATTACTCTGGAAACAACAACAAAAAATTCTTATATTTATTTTAGAAGGTATAAATAGGTTCGACAGAGCCGACCTAACCAATAAAAAGAAATTTTGCCTTTACAGTATTGTCCTGGGGGACATTTTATAGACTTATAGAAAACTTTTAACCTAATTCTTGACTGATTTAGATTTTCTTGCATTCTGAAGATTAAATGTTTTAATTATTTAGCTGTAAATAGCATAGAAAGGGGCATTATACTTTTAATAAGTTGTTTACTTTATACAGCTTTATTTTTAAACACAAAAACTGGCAACTCAAAAAAATGCCATATTGAGGCATCACTGTTCTAGCATTAGAAATGTTGCACTATTAATTAAAATACATGATAGAACGTACAGAAACTTTTTATACCAACTTTATGTTATAATTATTAAAGAAATCTTGAGTCCAGAGAAAGATCATAGTGGGTAAAAAATGAGCTTTTTTGCATACGTGTGCCCACAAACTAGGTTTAAAATGTGTAAAATATCTCCTGAATGGATTTTCTCTAAAAACCACCTTTCCTATCCAGTCAGAAAAAATTACAGATTCTGGGAGGGCTAAAGGGGACTTATGACCTCTAAGTCAAGGAAATAAGTGATATTTTCATACTTTTTGACTCTTTGTAACTATTTCAATTTACTCCCATTTTTTCCGAGTTTTATGTATATGATAAATTCATATATTTATTTTAATAAACAAATTTTCAACTCTCAAAATAATTTTAAATAATTTTTTTTAAATGCTTTAGATATACCTTGTTTTTTAAGCACTTTTATTGTATACTGGTTTGTTCGCAGAACTATGAAATTAATTTTACACTTAAATGTATAATTCCTGTTTTATATTTAAAATAAATAACTCAAAATGCAATTGAACATAAAACATTCAACATTAAAATATTTTTTCAATTTTTTTTTTAAACTGCTCAAAATATACTTAAAATTTCCTTAAATTTTTGCATTAATTTACCCCTGAAAAAATAACAAAATGTGCAGTGATTGCAATAATTCTAGTTCAGATGCAATAAAATAACATGATTATGCAGTGATAAAAATTTCATGGAATTATGTTTCATAGTTTTTGAGATATCAGTTGCGGAATGATGCAAAATTACCTTTTGAGAAAAATGAGTTTAAAATTTTTCTTACTTGATCAGTAATTAAATATTTAGAATATCAATATCTCCGGAACTAAGCGGAATATTTTCGTGCGGTTTGCTTTATTTTGTTCAGAAATGATCACGCTTTAACATATATTTTTTTTAAAAGTCGAATGTTTTAAAGATTTAAGGGTAGTGAGTCCCCTTAAAACACTTGAGAACTTTCGATCTCTAGATGAATCGCGAGGTTCTCCAACCCTCGAATTCAACCTTTACTCATTCAGGTCACACATCTCTTCCCTCGCGCAGGCACCCAGCGATTAATATATAGCGAACTCTGAACTCTTCCCGCGTTTTTTATTGCAATCTGGAGTGACTTATGTGTTTCAAAATCCCTCCTGAGTAATTGAAATGGTGTTATTCATTTCTCTAGGACTACCTGCCAAGTACTTTAGTGTTTCTAAATGGATCTGTATCAAGCTTTAAATCTTATTGGCGCTTAATACGTTTTAAATTATTATACGCTTCAAATTAGGCTTGTTGACTGCTTGTTGACTTAGCAGTCACGTAAGCCAATTCGTGTGACATGATCATAGAGACACTGACATACATAACACGCTTCCTCATGTTGAAAAAAAAAAGTGAATGGATTTGGAACACTTAGTTTTTAGGTAATCATATCGTGCTTTTAAAGGCAAAAGATCGAATCCAGATCCTTCTAGAGAGAGTTTGTAAGGTATACATAAGATTCGATTCACAAGAATCGAACTTTTGAGTGAATGAATTAAAGAAGCTGCTTGAGATATGCTAATTTCGGCATACGCGCTTGGTATAAATACCATGCAGCTTGATTAAAGAGAGGAAGGTTTTGTTAAGGTTGAAAGAGGTTGTTAAAGTTGATAGATAAGCGAGAGGGAGCTACGAGTTAGGCAGCTCCAGGTGTTAACCGGCGCTTGTGCTTAGGAGGCCCAAAGTTTACGTGGCAGAACTGCTGGTTTGACTCTCTGCTGGTTTGTGAGTATTTGCAATGTGTAGTTTTATTGAATGCTAATATATATTCCGTACAAGTAGTACGTATGCTTATTGCTGTAAAAGCAAATTCTATATGTGCAACGAATTCAATAAACATTGTTTCATGTATAAACTGTGTTTGTATCAAATTCATTTAGAGTGCCACTTCAAATTATATACACCCAAGTCTGGGTAGAAGTGAGATAATCTCTACAAGTTCTCAAATGTTTTAAACTGTCTTCAGAGTGTGTAAGTTACCCTGGCATGGCTAAAAAGGGATTTTTGAAGAGAGTACTCATTCATAGATGTTGTACAGCAGATCTTTGTTGCCGTCGAAGCTAAAAATTTGGATTCTGAAACAGCTCTTCAACCTTATATCCTCAACATACGTACATATAACATACTACAAAATCCCAAAAGTTTTAAATCTTTTAGAAAAACTAGCAATATTTAAAAAATAAATAAAACATGTGTAGAATAACTCCCTAAGACATGAACAACTCAGCTGAAAGAAACCGCAAACTAAAAATTCGATTTCTTCTTTGGAAGGCAAAGTAGAGTTTCCTCTATACGTCCTTAATGCAATACACAATCTAAAAGTGGGACATTGTGGTTAACTTTCCATAAACAGCAGAAGAGGAATTTTATCAATTTCAGTAGTATGTAATGTATTTGTGGAAAATAGAAAATTAGAAAAAAATGTTATTTTAAATTTGGCAAATCAAAACGAAAGTACACTGTCTGCACTTTTCAATTTTTCCCTTCTTTGGATAGAATAGTTCTCAGATTCACCAGGTTCGTCTTTCGACAACATTAACGAGGTAGAGTTGCCGCTGTAATTTTAGCCATTCTTTGAGAATAACACCTTTGTCAAAATTCGTACCATTTAATATGAAATCTAAATATCTTACAACCCACAGATTAAATGTGGCCGTATTCGGCACTGCCCTTTCTGAATGGTCCATTAACACTAGTATCGAACCTAAAACCTCTCCCTATATTTATCACTCACGCAAGTCGAAGTCAAAGCCTTGAACACATGTCCATGATTGCAAGTAGCTGCGGCTAGTTCATATTCTCTGGGGATCTTAGGCGTTTACTAATATCTGAAGTTAAAATCTTACTAATTGAAATCATGACAGGGTGCCTGCGCTAGATTCCCATTGGTTTCTGAGCAGGATAGATCCGTTCAAATCCCTCACCATTCATTAATAAAGTTCCTTACAGAACGCATCTTTCGCAAGTGGCCGATTATTATGGTGTCATCATATTTTAGTCTCTCTTTCCTTTGCAAGGTAAAAACTTTACAGACTGCAAAACAAATGAAAGAACTTTATATAATTGAATTTCCCTGCACTTCTAACTTCACCTGTAAATTTCACTGTGTTGCATTAGGTCCAAATAGTGCTTAAGGCTGCTATGTACTGAGAAAAAAAATCGTATTTCCCTTTTCCTCTTCTTGCAGACTCTTGTGGTGGGAGGAGTCCAGTTGACAGTTCTAGAATTTCACCCCCCTGAGGATTGACATTTTGATGGATTCTAATGGCTCTCTCTCTATAGGGGGGTTAAGCGCTGCCCCCAAATTGTTTATTTAAAATATATTTTTGTCAACTATTTACAGGTACATAAATGCTGATAATCAAATAAAATTGGTATTGTCAGATAGCCTTATCTTTTCTGCAAAGCGCTACAGGATTCATTTTATAAATTTCGTCCACCGAAGGAATTTATGAGCGTTTAAAACACACTATACCAGATTTTTCCCCGAATAATTTAAATTTAAAAATATTATTTGCATTTTAAAAAAAAACGAAAAATGTACGCAAATTTAAAATGTATTTCTCTATGACGGAGTACAATTTTAAAAAAAAATCTTTGAATCCAATTCGGCAATCCGTGGACAAATTTTCTCCATAGGTTAACATTGAGGTGAGCGAATCCAATGGGGTTAGTACATAACAGCCTTAATAAATCATCTGTCTCAATCAAACTGTTGTTCGAAAATAACTGAGCGTGGTTTGAAGTACATCGAATCAGATCGACTAGGTTATGAGTTCATTTATTGCTTTGAATTCGAATTTTGAGCAACTTTGGTAAAAATTTACTATCCAAGGTCACTTGGGGATGAATCGAAATTTACAAAACTTGTTTATAACTTCTCGGTCAATGCATTAATTTTTTTTTTTGGTGTCATTAATCAACGATGTTTGGGCAGAATGACTAGTTTATGAGAAAATTATGCATCCGCATACTATTTAGTGCATTATCGAGTCAGATCAAACAGGTTACAAATATATTTGCATTTAAATAAATGTGAATTGTCATTTATAAGCGATTTTTAAGGCTTCTATTCTGTTCTTTGTAACGCTTGTGGACACTTTTCTTGCCTTTTTCTGACTAGATTAAAGAACACTAGAGCACTGAAGAAGTCATGAAAGACGGATTGGAGCAAAAGTGAGCAATAAATATTACGGGTCCCGAATACACTCCTTTGCTGTCGTTTATTTATAAGCCATGATATGATGTATTTAACAAACACATGTCTACTTGTCCGAATTTTTTTCATTAAAAGAAGTCAAATTATAAAAACTCGTAAAAAATAAACAAACGCTATAATGTTTTGTTTTGTTTTCAAACCCAGTGATGTTTTAACTGGAAGATTAAAATTTATAGTTTATAATTTCAGCCGTAAGGAATCTATAATATTACTGCAATGTGAAGTCTTGGTTTACGTAAACACATACAGAGATGTATCTTTATGCATTTTTAGATCTTATTGGAATAATAATGAAGAAGAAATCAGAATAACAAATGGCAATGGAACAAATTTGACAAGAGATTTTTCATACTGAACCTTAATAATCACTTACATTTATGTAGGATATGCAAACAAGTTTGGGATCTGAGATTATGCTTGTACTCTTTTCGAAGCCGAATATTGAAATTCTATGATTAAGAAAAGTTCCAAAAATTATGAAAATTGTGAATATCAGGTAGTCTTAAAACAAAATACACAATATTTATAAAACGAAACAATATATATGAAGCAAAATACACAATGATAATAAAATCTAAAAATCATTATTCTCCTCTTTTTACTTGAAAACGGCCTTCAAAGTACAAATTCTACCTCCCAACAAGGAACATCGGCAAACACTGATTTTACCTCTTTCTCTCTCTCTCTTGTGTGTGTGTGTTTGTTTGTTTAAATTTAATATAAGCTTATATGAAAACCAATACAATATTTTTCTAAAAATTATTTTTTTTCGATTTTTTTTTAATATTTTAATTTCCAACCAAAGTATTTTGCCTACTTTCTAATTTCAAATCAAAATTTGATTTGGAAAATAACTTCCAGCATTTTAGAACATTTTCAACTTTAAACGAACAACAGCAAGAATTACACCATTTCATCGACTTTTTGAAAATCCTGTAAGCGTAACAGTCTATATTCTCACAAGTTTTACAAATTTGCATTGAAGTTCTACATTCCACATGTACTTTATTAATTTGCTTAAAAACATTCAAAACGAACTTTAAAAATATTTGAACAGAGCGAACAACTTAAAAGGATTTTTTCATAAACGGAGTATATAAATCAAATTAGAATATTAATATTCTAATAGGAGAGATCAACGAAAAACAAATTCCATCTGTCCCTTCCAATGTACAAAGTAGAAGAAATTTATCTTTTCATTAGTCTTCTCTATCTTTGAAGTTTACCATGAAATAATTTTACTATACTTCTATATATAAAAATTTATCTAAAAGAGAATAATTTTCAGCAAAGCAACTGCAGTGATCATGTCTTTTACATTTGACATATAAACTGGATTAAAATTTAGGCAAATCTTTATTAATGATTGCGAAAATTTATCCGAATGCAAAATAAATGCATAACCTATTTGACTGACTCGCACTATGTAGAATACAAATATAATGACTTCTTAAACAAGTCGTTCTGCCCACATTGTAGATTAGTCTCCTATTGTTAAAACTCGTAAACTAGTAAGCTTTTTGCAAACTTAGATTTCTATCTCAAGGCCATTTAATGACAAATTTCGCTGTACTTTACCTATCGCACTAACCCAAATAAATGAATATATAAACTCTCATTTTTCTTTTATACTGGATTTCTATCCCAATGTTTTATTAAAGACTATAAAATACAGTATATCAATAGTTTTAAGATTTCATAGTTTAAAGTCTATAACAGTAAACTTTTTTTCAACCGCAACCCGCTTACTTTAAAAAAAATCTCTCGATCCCCGATGAAGATTTTTCGGTCGCAACATTTTATTTAATTAGGAAAATCTTAACAAAAAATTGAAGAAAGAAATAAGGAAGTTGTGGCAAATTATTTTGAAAATAAATGAATTTTGCATAATAAAAGGGAAAAAAATTTCTTGCTTACATTAAAAAAATCTCTGGACCCCGATGAAGAGTTTTCGGTCGCAACATATTTTTTTTTTAGATTAGGAAAATCTTAACAAAAAATTTGAAGAAAGAAATAAGAAAATTATGACAAATTAATTTGAAAATAAATGAATTTTGCATAATAAAAGCTGAAAAATGTCTTGCTTATATTAAAAAAATCTCTCGACCCCGATGAAGATTTTTCGGTCGCAACATATTATTTTTTAAATTAGGAAAATCTTAACAAAAAAATTGAAGAAAGAAATAAGAAAATTATGACAAATTATTTTGAAAATAAATGAATTTTGCATAATAAAAGGGGGAAAATGTCTTGCTTGCATTAAAAAAATCTCTCGACCCCGATGAAGAGTTTTCGGTCGCAACATATTTTTTTTTTTTAAATTAGGAAAATCTTAACAAAAAAATTGAAGAAAGAAATAAGAAAATTATGACAAATTATTCTGAAAATAAATGAATTTTGCATAATAAAATGAAAAAAAAAAGTTTTGCTTAATCTCGTTTTTCGCCAACATCGCTTCCTATGAGGAGACATCACAAGAACGTCTAAGCCTTAACAAGAATTCGAGCGCAGACTGTGGGATCTCACGGCGCTAACCAATTTACGATGTGAACGAATGCATTTTTTAATCGATGATATTAAAAAAAGAGAGCAAAATTCCCTTATTCAACATCGGGATTCATAATGGTTAACGTCACGAGATTCCCCTCAGTGGGCTCGGGTTCAAATCTCGACCAGGGCTCGGACGTTACCGTGTTGTACCCTCAAAGGGAGCAGTGTTGACTCACCTAAATGGTGTTCCTATAATAAAGCAGCCAATAAGACTACGCTATGATGGGCGTGTGTCGCTAAGACAAGTAAGTATCTACCACTTTAGAAAAAAATAAGGATTTAAAATTTGTGTTGTCAACTGTTGCGTCACTGTAACGGAAATAGACATCCTTCATACAGTAGTAAGCTATAGTATGAAGGACATATAGCTTACTATCGTATGGAGGGCATAGTTTTCATGTATCAGAAATCTTTCGTCCCTAAAATTACTTACTAAGACCTTTTCACTAAGACTCGAAACCATACGACAAAACAGCATTCGAATGGAAGGTATTGATGAACATATTGAGCAACCTTTATTAAGTGTCAAAACATCCCTTAGTTTAGGAGGCCCACATTTTAGGTTGTGTCACTCAAATGGCGCGTATATACATGCACTCATCTGATTTGGAGGGCTGAAGGATTTCCCATGCTAGAGGGGAGAAAAATTTTATCGGCAGCGTGCCAGAACTAAGAGTTACAGGCGTAATTACAGCTAAAGGAGGCCCCGATATCTTTTAACAACACCGCTGTTGCATATGGAAATATCAACAATGAGTGCCCAAACAATTTAGCAACGAAGTCTATTTTGCAACTCTAGTGACCCAGAAACACTTTTAGATTCTTCATTGAATCAGTAAGTAAAATTATACTTACTTAATTGCAATATATCTTAAAAGTATAAATACGTTACAGTGTATTTGAAATGTCTCTCACATTTTCAACAGAATATTGTACACTAAACTATCAGATTGGCGTGTTTACCCTTCAATCATTGATTTACATACGGATAATAGAATCCAGTTTACAACTAAGAAAGAATACTCAGTAAGCTTATTCCACATTTGGTTTTATCTATTCTCAAAGCTATATACTTCACATGAAAGCAGAGCTATTTATTCCCATTTACCCATGATCTACCTTTGAATCTTTATATTAATAGAGTCATCTAATGACGTATTAAAATTTAATTGTTTTATATTTATTATACTGGAGACACAGAGCTAAAGCACAGTGCTAAAGCCTGCATGCGGTAAACTACGAGTTAAGGGACAGATACCAAAAAAAAGGACTTTTTAATTTCATCTATTGATTTAGCATTACTTGCTTGCCCTTCCATGATATGATCTAGAATGGCTTTACATGAATAGCTCTTTAATTTGTTGTCTTTAACACCAACACTTTAAAATTAACTTTTAAAGCAATTATTACAACGTTCATATACATACTTATCAAAAACGATGGCTTAAAATATGCAATATTTCAAAAGGTCACAGTACTCTAACAATTTTATACTCTAAGTAGCATTTGCAAAAATATGAATACCATGTACAAACAGCCTACACTAAGTGCTATATTAGCAAAAAGGTCAATGAAAACAGGGCAGCAAACAACAAAGGCCAAGTAATAAACAAACGTATTATGCCGGACAATTAAAAAATTGGATTAATGTTTTTGTTTCTTGTTAAGTACTTTATTAACTACTGTTTTAAAAGGCTCTTTTAGACTTTACGAGCAAGCAGAACGTGACTTGTAGTTAATGAGAAGAAAATAGCCCGTATATTATGTTTTAAAAGGCTTGAGGTTAAAAGCTTAAGCAGGAGTTTTCGAAAATTAACTGGTTCTTGTAAATGTTTTACTGCGTAACGCTCTTCCATAATTTTTTACTGCTGCGATAAATTATTCAAAATAAATGCCTAGAAAGGAAAGTACTGACAATCAGACAAGCAGTTTATTGTTCTTCTAAAGTAAATATAAACTAGAGAGTATACATATAAAGAATTTCAATTTAACAAAATTTTCTATCCAGTGATTTTTTTTTCTTGCAGAACTTGACTTTGAACAACATTTAGAAGATAACTTTCTATAATTCGAGAAACATATTTTTAGCTATCTGTGAAAGTAATGCTTTTTGACTTAAAAATTTAAATGTTTTACAACCATTTTTGAGTTTTTATTTTTTATGGCTTTTTTTTCTCTTTTTTTCATACCGGTAGCTTTTATGTGAATGAGTTATTTATAAACTTTGTTCAAAAGAATTTTACCTAAAATTACTAAGAAGTTTGTACAGAGCAAAATAATGGATTTTATTAGTTCAGTAATGCATATTGACTTCAAAACATATGAATTTTTAAAATTAATCTTGTTGAAAATTTTAGAAATCGTCTTTATTATTGCAAGTTTCAGTTTCTTTTAAGTAATTTATTTATAAACGGTTTCTTTTCGTTTCGCCTGTATATTGAGAAATATATACATAAATGACTTTTACTTGATTTTGAGAGGAATATTGGTTAATTTATCCATTTTATATGCTTAGCTGTAAACTCATTTAACAGTTTACAGCTAAGAAGATTTACTTCGAAGATTTACAGAAGTTCGTTCGCACTTTATGGAAACGATTTTGTAATTTGTTTTTGTCGTTTGCATTTTAAGATAAATATTTGACAACTTCAGAATAATCGTCTGCTATTGTTTTTCTTTGATTGGAATGTAAAATAAAAGATTTATTTTGAAAATGACTCCTAAAATTGATAGATGGCTCGAAGGTTAAGTAACTGCACTTTCCGGGGAGAAATATTCGTATCAACAAATTATAAAGCGGTGTAAAAATTTCGGTTATGGCATTTCAAAAATAAGTATTTATAATATATTAAATTTGAAAGGGAAAAAACGTCTAACTGAAAATAAAAATGAAAACATGACCACTAAACCTCATCCTAAGACTGTTCGAACGCGGGTAAATATCGAGAAAGTGAAGTTTCTGATGCTAAAAGAAAATACGCCGACTCAAAGATCCATTGCATCGAAACTAGGAATGTCTTCTGACACTGTAAGTAAAATCATCCATAAAGATTTGAAGTTAAAAAAGATGTTTAAACCTAAAGTTCATCTGCTTTTTCCAAAGCATATTGCTGAAAGAAAAACAAATTGTAGAAAATTATATGAAAAACACCTAGCTGCTGAAAAATGAAAATTTGTGGTAACACTCTATGGGGTATGGGTGTATTTAAGTGACTGTAGTAAAAAAAGGTCAATTTTCTATTGCTCAACTGGCGGGAATGACCGTACGAAATGGCTACATCAGTGTACAGAAACGTTCTCAAAGGATTTCATGATAGTAGCAGGATTTTATTACAACGACAAATTAAAAATAAAAAAAGTCTCAAGTAAAGCCAAAATTAATTCACTCTACTATCTGCAGAATATTTTAGAACCAATTTTTGAAGAAAAAATTCCAGCCTTATATAGAAAGGACATTGATAAAGTTAAGCTTCTTATGGACAAATCCTCTAGTCATACGTCTAAATCAACTGCCGCTTATTTAGCAAAGAAATAATCAGAAACAGGAATTAAATGTATCCCATTTAATGAAATACCTGTAAAATTACCTGACTCTTCTCCAATGGACTTTTGCGATTTCGGTTTTTTAATACGAGCCTTAGGAAAACGGCATCTAAGAACATTGAACGGACTTTGGAAAACGGTCCAAGAGAAATGCGGTAAAACTGACATGACAGTACTAAACAAAAATTTACTTTCATGGAAAATTCGAGCTAGAGCTATTGTCAAGAACCATGGCTATCAGATAGAAGCAAATCATCGCAAAAAAATACGGCATTTATACATAAAACTTAACGATCAAAATCGTTTCCATAAAGTGCGAACGACCTTCTGTATTTAATTTTCAAGAGTTTACTTCAATAACTATTGTTTCATTACTCTAGTAATAGTACTTTGGTTTATATTTTCAATGGTATTTGATTATTTTTTTACAAACTAAGGGGATTTCTGTCCACCTTAATTTTATTCATAACGAGGTTCTTAAATAGAAAAATGGATTTTCGTTATATAAATAAAGTCAACTGTATAAGCACATACACTGAACTGTTAATATTTCGTGAGCGGCTTTATATACTATTTTCGGATGCTCTGCACGTCAGGAAAATAAAAAGTAACAGTGTCTACAAGGTTAGTAAACAAAGGAATGGCACGAGGTGACCTTGCGGTAACGTGCTGGCTTTCGATGCTGAGGGTGCTCGGATCGAATCAAGGCACGTGCCATAAAATACCTCCATATCTAGGCAAGATATGGGCACGTTAAATCCGTAGACCGGAAAGCACCTCTATAAAGGTAAGTGAGGGTGGGAGAGAGTATGCTCCCCCCAGATGTCGCCCCCTGGGAGTGCTCGATCAAAATTGAGGGGGTAACTAGCCATGACGGAATCCCACCCTTGGGGTTCTATTTAAGCCGCACACTTCGGTCCGAAGCCTATATGGACCTGGCCTCGAACTCTCAGCCACGTGTAATAAGAAACAACAACAACAAGCAAAGGAATGAAACATATTTTTTTTCCCACTGGGAAAATGATAACAGAATCAAAATGGCTAATAAATGCTTCTTTGGGCTCAGAAGACGATTGAGATCTAATCTTATCAGTCGCAAAACTAAATTAAGAATTTTTAAGACACTAACACTACCTGTCTTACTTTACGCAAGTGAAACATAAACCTTGAGCATAGACACGCAGCGCTCGCTGGACATGTTTGAGAGAAAAATCCTCGGGGCTATCTTTGGCCCAGTGCAGGAAGAGGGACGTTGGAGAACCAGATATAATTTTGAACCGTATAGGCTTTATGGGCAACCACAAATAACACACGTCATCCGTAGCAGTAGATTAAGATGGCTTGGCCATGTTTGGAGAAGCTCGGAAGATAATCCCAGTAAAATCTTGACATTTATCAAACTTGAGGGATCCCGAGCTAGATGTAAACCACCGACAAGATGGTTGAAAAGACTTAAAGAATTTTAAAGGTAACAATTGGAATGAGGCAGCCAGGGCCTGTAGGGAGCTGTTGTGCTTGTATAGAAAAAGAAAAAGGGAAACAAAAATTCATCAAAATATTATTATTTCAATAAAACTTTATTTTGACCATTATGCTATGTAGTTGATTTAAAGTTTCTTAATAGTTCATTTTTCAAGTTTTTTTCTTTTATTATCAGTGTTTCCCAGTTTTCTCTGCCTATTCAAGCGTTAGTCTTCAGATAAATGGGTGTATAAATACGTGTCTTTATAGCGTGTATATTATTTTAAAAATTAATTTCAGCTGTCATTTCTTAAAACGTCAAATAACCTTTGATTTTTATCATGTAGTCAACTGGTGACTAAATCCCTAGTTGACTAAATCACTTGTTAACTAGTACCTAAAATATCATTGCATTAAACACTGTGAACGTGGTGATCCCGTAGAGAGCTTAAACTTTTTAAAGGTGTTTCGGTAAGCATAGTAACATTTCATAACTCATAATTTAAATATTATGCTTTTCCATTTTAAGAATTCTCCAATACATGGAGAATTCTTAAAATGGAAACAACAAATTACAAAACCGTTTCCATAATGTGCGAACGACCTTCTGTAAATATTCGAAGTAAATCTTCTTAGCTGTAAACTCATTTAAGAGTTTACAGCTAAGCAAATAAAATGGATAAATAATGGTAAAATAATGGATAAATAATGGATAATATTCAAGTAACTATATTTACTACTCAGCCTTCCAGTACTACCTATCATTTAACTAATCACCGAAATCACACTACATCTCAGGATTTCATAAATCTTTTGACATGCACCGACTTTTATTCAGATTTATAACGACTATTTGTACATGACAACATATATCTAATAGACAGGTGATATATTTTCATCAGGTAATAAAAAAAAAACAGTGGAAAATTCTGCATATTCATTCCAATTAGACTGCAATAGATGATGAGACTAGACGTAAAAACCTGACTAGTATCCTTCTTAAATCTCTCGTGATCCCTTAGTAATGGTATTATTTGTGTATAGAAATTGGCATTAGTAATAGAATTATTCCAGATATTCCAAATCTCTGTACATACCAACTCTACGTACCAAAAACGGGCTGGGGTATCCAAGACTCGTTTCTACCTTTTGTTTTTCCTTTATTACAGTTGTTTTAAAGGAAACAGCCCATTGATGCAAAAATCATCCAAACGCTGCTGTCAAATATGAACTTATTTCTGTGCTTTCACTCCTGTATCCCTTAACAGTATCAGTATCATGTAACCTTTGATATCAAGATACAAGTTCGAAGATACAAAGCCTGGTAAATAACTTGCCTACTTACCTAACAGTACCTCTATCCTTGATAATTATGTTTTCTACCATGACACATCAGCATTTGATTTTCGCACTTATGCTACAAGTAGCGGCTTCGCTGCTTAATCTACATATGTCTCGCATCATTTTTGTGGTATTTCGACGAAAGCAGACCACACTCCAAGTGAAACCCGGTTGTGGTGTAACAGTGTCTGTTCTTCTTTATTTTTCTATTATATGATACCGAAAATACTCTTAACAGATCACCCTTATAAATTTTCTAATTTAGAAACCTTAGTTATTTATTATTTGATCATACTTTGAAACACCAAGATATATCATTCTCTCGTATGCATGTTTATTTTCTCCCCACAAAATTGAATCTTATAAACGATAAATGATCTATATTCTATCTAAATTCGGATTTAAAATTTCACTTGATTAATTAGGGCCTGTAAAAATGTTATTCTGTGTTTCTGCACTTTCCTGCAATCCTAAAAACATCCACTATAATTTTAAATTATGATGAAGTATCATTCGCTTACTTGAGACATTTTAAGAAAATCCCTATATTAATATCATTAATTCAATTTTTGAATACCAAGATAACGTCCACATTTATATTTAAATTTTCCTCAACACAGTTTTGTAATTGATAAAGAGTCTTCTAGCCTCATCGTCTAATTAGTAAGACTTTTTGTCAGCCGTATTGGTTAAAACTGATGGAAACAACTGTACTATATTCTATTAATACTGAACTAACCCCTTTAAAATTTGAATTGGATATCTTGTTCGCAGTTAACCTTGCTCATAAATATCTTTTATATTTTATAAGCATTATATCTTTTAAATGTAGGAGAAAAAATAATTTTTTAAAGCATCCTTTATTTGAAATTTTTTATATACAACTAGGTTTCCTCATTTTTCTCTGTCAGTGATCTTAATTCATATCCTTTCTAAGAGCCACGTTGCGTTAGAAAGCTGAGAAGTTTCTGTTATTTTTTAACACCTACCCAAATTTATAATTATGACCAAGGAGTAACCGCAAACTCTCTCTTCTGTTAACCATAAAAATAATAACTCACACACCCACTATGTTGACCTAGTGAACACTTCAGTAGACGTTATCTGTTAAAGATCCACCCAAATGGAAAGGTGATTGTCCCTATAAATAAAAACTGAATAATCTACTATGTAAGATGTATTGGAATAGGTCTTTAATAATTCATGATACATACACACACACACACACAGATATATATATATATATATATATATATATATATATATATATATATGGGTCAGGATAACCGTGCGGTGATTTAAATAATTAAACTATTATAATCTATACTAATATTTAATGAAAACTTATTATTTACAAAAGATACGTATTTACAAAAATACGTCGTTCATTATTAATAAAATAGGCTAATGAACATTATATAGCAGCCGTCAACTGCTATCAGACAAAACGCGTCATAGTTCGTCCATCGTCTCACTCTGACTGGGGTTGCCAGATCTTCACTTCTTTAGTTGAGCCGGAGCGGCGCAAACGAATTGTAGCGTCCTCTGGTGGAATATGCAGGTATCACAGACCGATGTAGGCTCAGGAACCCACATATATATATATATATATATATATATATATATATATATATGTATGTATGTATGTATGTATGTATGTATATAGTAATATTCCGGAAGATACTACAAGTGATATTTCAATAGATGCGTTATATACTCTATATTTGGAATTTTCAATTTGTTTGATTGATTAAAGTCTGGAAAATAAAATCTGAACCTTTGTGCCTCTGTACATTCATTTGAAATTACATTCGTTATCTAATTGGAATAATACACATTTCTGTTTGTGTTCCTTCTTTTAACACACTATCATAAAAAATGAGCCTGCAACAATTAAACGCAGAGATTTATAACTGACATTTCACTTTACGTTCAATTATGCTTCCAACATTTCCAAAATATCGGTGCCAGTCAAAACTATTTTTTTCAAAGTTACTTTATATATTTCGTTACACAGTTGAACCCCGTTATAGCGAACCCGGTATATAACGAACTCACGGATATAAAGAACGAAAATTTTGGTCCCGCCGTTTTTCTATTGTACGTGATTTAATTAGTATTTTGGCAGTTTAATGTAATCGATTTTAGTCAATACAATTCATTAATTATCATTTTTAATAGATTTTATCATTTTTTAATACATCATTATTGAATACGCATTGCAACTAATGAGTTATACATTTTGTGAACTCTGGCATTTTTCATAACGGTTCGGATATAGCGAGCCACCACATAAAGCGACCCCTTGAAGTTCGTTATAACAGGGTTCGACTGTATTTAAAAACAGTCTTTACATCCACACACATATTTTCGTGCGAGCATTCGTTTGCCAGATCTATAGGGACGAATATGATTTAACTATGTCGAACATTATTTATCCAGAATGTTATTTTTAACATTATTAATAAATAACAATCGTTAAACATTCATGAAATGTGTTTCTAGATTTTTTAAAAAAAGTATATCAGCAGAGATAAAACAACTGTTCGTTGCAACCAAACAGCACGTGATTTGTCATTGTATATGCACTTACAAAACCTCAAAGTATCAGTACAGCAGACAAAATGCTTTTTCCATATTCTTCCTACTTTTAAAATGCGTTTGACCAAAGCACTTTTTGCCTGTCAAATCTGATTTCCTTTATGACGCCACCTCGATGGCCTAAAAACTTATCAGATGAACTAAACACGTGTTTCGAAATAACTAATTTTTGGTTGTTGTTGCTTTCTCTTTCACGTTCAATTTTACATTTCACCGTCCAAACTTAACAAATACTGAATAAAAATATTTTTTACTAATCAGTCGTTGGATTTCGTGTAATACTTGGGGCTTAAAAAAATAAGTTTCGTTATTTTCATTGCGTATTCAAATCCAAAAGCTTATTTTTTTTTAAGAACTTCAGTCGTTCTTCTGTATCTTGATACATTTATGCATTTGCAATGAGTTAACTGTCGCAAGTACTGAAGTATAAAGTTTTCGACTACCTTAACTAAAAGGATTGAAACAAGACAATGAAATGATAGACAATATTTGCAACTGGGGAATGTTAGAGAGCAATTGATCGAAAACGTACATTGAAACATAAAAATTAGCGCCAAATTTTTTATTACCGGTTGCTAGCGGTGAAAAGAAAGCATCTTTAACAAAAAAAAAATTTCAAATTAACTCCTCATATCCTGTAAAGAGGAGTTGAATTCCATGTTTTACTGTTTTACACGCATTCATTTTCCTCCTAGAATTATGTCCTCTAAAATAAGCATTAAACTTCAGTATTTCTATTTGTTCATTAAGTTCCTGCTATACCCTTTTGTTATATTTGTGCAATAAAGGAACATTTTAAGTTATAATTCGAATTTTAAGAATGTACTGAATTGAGGATATCCTGCACACTAAATTAAGAAATAAAATCTTATATATCCCGGGCCTGAATTATTGAGGATTAAGCCCAATTCGTCGAGTCCTTAGCCCGTAAATATGCTGGACAACTAGGTATTAAAAAATTTAAAAATTCTTTTAGTTGTAATCTTTTAATATTCCGTTCAGAACGTGTAGCATTGTTATAATTATTTATTACTGTTACTGTTAAATAAAAATTTAATTAGTACTGAAACGACTATTAAGCAGATTTGCTGGTACTTTAATGCTAAATATCTTGTTAATAATATAAGCAAGGAAATTCTTAAAATTTGGGAGAACAATAGTTAAAAGTAAATCTACAGTTTAATTTCGACTTTATCGGTGAGAAATTAAAAAAATAAAGAGCCTTGTAGTTAAAATGAAAATTACATTTATTTTATTTCCTCACGACTGTAAATATCCTCAAGTCATTTAAATTAGCAAATACAGTAGAATCTCGATAGATCGTTCCTCGAATCATCATTTCCCCGTATGTGTCGTTTATTTCACTCAGTTCCGACGATCATATTTCTTTGCTCCGCATCTATCGTTTTTCTCTATTTATCGTTCAGTTCAGTTGTTCCCATGAAAAACAATAGATCAAGATTCCACTGTATTATATTCTTGGGACTCTCATGGGTAGTCTTAGCATAAAAACGCACATTAAACGCACTTTAAATCTCTTGGGGAGGTTAAAGCATAATAATTACAAGATAAAAAGAACTTTTTTATATACCATGTTTTTAAATTTTCTGTTGAATCAAATAAACTTGACAATTCTATGTATTAATAAATACTTTTTTAGAATTTTTTTGATGAATTATCCCATCAACTTGAAAGAAAATGAAGTTAATTGGAAGTTAACTTGCGTTTAACTTTTCGTTCCCGTTCCGGCCGAAAGATGGCTGCACCAGTCTACAAAACAAAATTAACTGAAAATAATAAAAACATGGTAAAAATCTGCTTAAAGAAGTATTAAAAAATGCATTGTCATCATGTTCTGAGCTATTCTAAAAGTTTCAAATATCTAGCTAGTCGAAAAGTTAGTTAAAAATCGATTGCAAGATTTGTACTGGACAAACACACACACAAGAAAGCAAGTTAATAAAAACATGGTAAAAATGTATTCTTACCTTTCATCAAAATGTCGCAAACCATTACCTAAAGTTTCTTAAATTTAAATTCCTTTCAAATGACTGAAGGGTTTTTAAGTTGTCCATATGGACAGTTTTTAAATACTAAAAAAATATTGGTCTTATCCCCGAATTAACAGGAAGGAAACAAGGCGTGGACTAGAATTCACTGTAAAAATGATATGCTGTTTTAGGAATACAGAGGCTGTTCGCACATTTTTTAGACGATTTTGGTAAGCGGTAATAAAAAATCGTTTGATGCAAAAGAAATAATTGCAATTGTACTATGTTTTTAAAAGTCAAAATTATCGTCTTCGGCTTCAAAGTTTTGTTTTTATTCAAAATGGAGTTTTTAACAAAGCAGTGGTTCGAAGGCTACATTTATGCTCGTTCCAAAGAGAAATATGCATACTCCGTTATCCAAAAACGATGTGAGAGTCATGGTTTTGTGATATCTAAAGCGTCGATAGGTAATATCGTCAACAAGAAAGGAAAAAAACGTCAAATTGGAGCCTCAAGTGGGACAAAAATTCCAAACAAGTATCCAAGGAAAAAACGGACATCTTCGACTATTGCAAAGGTACGTTGTTTAATGTTAAAAGAAAATCCCCCTAGTCAAAGGACAGTTGCAAAATCATTAAAATGCTCGGTGTCCACTGTAAACAAAATGATAAACGTTGATTTAAATCGTAAGAAAGCGAAAAAACGCAATGTGCAACGTCTTCTTCCAAATCATGTCGCTGAACGCAGGACACGCTGCAAAATTCTATATCAGAAACACTTATTCAAAGAAAAATGGAAAACAATTGTCACAATAGATGAATCATGGGTGTATTTAAATGATTGCAACAAAAAAAGAGCCATTTATTATCATAAAAGGGGAGAAAAAAATTTAAGTACAGGGTTCAAAGAATCGAAAGAAAGTTTTTCTAAGGGATTCATGATTGTTGCTGGTTTTTCTTATAATGGCAAGTTAAAAATAAAGAGAGTGGAAAAAATGTCAAGATTAACTCCAAATACTATCAGGAACATATATTATCACCGATTTTTCTTAATGAAATACCATCGCTTTACCCACAGTACCATCAATCCGTGAGACTCCATCAGGACAAAGCTAGCAGTCACACATCAAAATCCACTATAAATTTCCTAAAAGAAATGGAACAAAAAACTGGTTTCAAGGCCGTACCCTTCACTGAGATTCCTACTATATCTCCCGATGTATCACCTATGGAATTTTGTGCTTCCGGACTTTTAAAATCTGCATTATCCAAACGTCGTCCCAAAACCCTTACAGGATTCTGGAAAGCTGTTCAGGAGAAATGGGATAGAATACCTCTTAAGACATTATCCTGGAAATTGCGGTGTCGAAAGATAGTTCAGAATAAGGGATGTCAAATAGAACATTTAAAACACAAGAATTTTATGTAATTTAGTTTTGTGAATACAATATACATCGTCTAAAAAAATGTGTGAACAGCCTCTGTATTACTAAAAGGGGATTATAACTAGAAGGGTAAGAATATATGTTTAAGACACAAAATGAAGTATCCAAAACAGGTAAATCCGCTACTCAGAAATATTACACCCTGAAACAGGTAGCTTTTTTAACCTGAAGCAGCATTTCGTTTTTACAGTGTTGAGGGGAAATTAGGGACGAACCCAGATATGAAAAACCTAGGTATGCTCGAGCCTCAATAGCTCAATTTTAAGTCTAACAGGCAAGCCGTATTGACTCCTGCAGTAGTGACTACAGCCAGGCCCTGATTTTCCATTAGGCCTGGTAGGCGCGGGCCTATTTGCCCCCGAATGTTGGGGGCCCCAAAAAAATTTTATTTTAAAAGAAAGAAAAAAAGAAAAATTCCCAATTCAAATTTTTTTTCATTTTACCTTTTTTAATAGCAATTTTTTTTATATATCTTTTCAAATTTGATTGATTGGTTCATCATATTTATAGTTATATGTATGTTATAGTGTATATAGGGGATAAATAAGTTTTTCTGGTTTCATTGTATTGGTGTTTTATTGATGAAGTTAATATGCTGTATTGCTTTTTGTTATTTGATAATGTTCTAGGCTTCTACGCTTGAAATAGTCAATTCTTAGTAAAATGGTACTTTCACATTGATTGAGGAGTATTTTGTTTTGTGTGTCAATTTCGGAAATTTTACGCCCACCTCAGTGTTAGGGGGCCCCCATCCCGAGTTGTGCCTATTGTCAAGAATTTTCTAAATCGGGCCCTGACTACAGCAGTATTGACTCTTGGAGGATTCTTTTCTCCCAAATTCGTAACTGTCTGTTTAACTGAATCGCAAGGGATTGTTAGATAGCAAAAAACAGCGTCCACGACTTCAGAAACAGAAAACGAAAGTCCTGCCCGTTCGAGCTTGATTTATACCAAAGCAAATAAAAACAGTATCCACAATCGGACGTAGCCTGGAAAACAGAAATTGGGGTCAAACCTCTCGAGATACAGAAACATTCGACCATCTCTTGCAGCAGAACACTCGCTAGAAATTTGAAAAGTTGCAGTCCCCGGGGGCATCTTACATGACTGCACGGATTTCCTGAAATTTTGAAATATTCAAAGAGTTTTATGGCATTCGGAATGGGATGACGATGCGAATACATATCGTATATTTAGACCGGCATCCGAGAGTGCCTTGACTTTATTTTCTCTAAATAATGGTGACAGAGGCTCTCTTAAACAATGGCACATCGAGGAGAATTATTAATTAATGCTGTTTTCCTTATAAAATATTTTCGGATGCAGAAAACAATTTTGCAGTCTCCTCACCGCAAAACAGTTCCCTCCACCGAAATCTGTGCTGAATTCGTGTTTTCTTTACGCTTATTTTTTCCAATGTCTTGATAAAGCGCAGATTCGGTTTTTCAATTTCTGAATGTACAGCAGTATTTGATCTACTTTTCGATTAATATTAGCTGATTCCTTCAATTAAACTTAAATCCATTGATTGCTTATATCAGATTTTCAATATCAACTCATTCGTTTTTACGTTTTTATAATATTTCGACTACACACCAGTAACAATAGGCGTAGCGTCAGGAGGGCATGT
The DNA here is from genome assembly GCA_907164885.2 of Dolomedes plantarius. Taxonomy (NCBI): domain Eukaryota; kingdom Metazoa; phylum Arthropoda; class Arachnida; order Araneae; family Dolomedidae; genus Dolomedes; species Dolomedes plantarius. The sequence goes on along the minus strand of OU015493.1, from coordinate 18,850,491 downwards.
GCCCTTCCGGGGTTGACAAAAAAAAAAAAAGCCCCCCCCCCCAGTTTTTTTTTTTTTTTTTTTTTTTTTTTGAACGAAGTTCTTTTACACGGCTTACAGTAGAGTGAACTGGCAGGAATCGTCACGTAACGAAAATGCTTTATGCCCTCTTAATAAGAGCTTTTTCTCAAGGACTCTGTGGCTGAATGGTTATCGCATCGGACATCATGCTGCAGTCCAATACTCCGCAGTACTGCAGAGCTCCCCAGTTCAAATCCCCGCACAAGCGCTACCGACAATTTTAAAACCCCTCACTGCACACTGTATCAAATTTCATTAGTTATTTTCCCCCTTTATATTCAAAAGCAATATTATTTTTATCCACTTGTGTACCTTATATTAATTTTGAAACATCATAGCAAAGCTTTTAATCACTGTTAGTTACATTTTCGTAGTATAGATGGCAGCAGGAATACAACTGCGATCTCAGTAAAAGATAGCCGTTCAATTCATACCAGACTTGCCTTAGTATTTGCTATATTTTCAGTATTTTGAAGTCAGTTTACATCTTTGAAAGTTTTATAAATATATTTTAGAGGTACGTAGCTTTATAATTATTAATAAAATACTTCTTAAATCTTTTATAAAAAATTCAAATATGATTTCAATTTTATGTATCAAAAATGATACATGGTGTGCTTACGCCATTTTTTTTAAGGAAATGGCGGAAGAAAGTTTTTAACACAGAAAGAAATTCAGGAACTTTGAAATTATGAATTTAAACACACCTCTAAATTTTTTTAGTTATCTTTTTACAGAAGATTTGATTGAGCATATAGTTTAAGAAACAAATTTATTCATTGTGCAAAAAAAACCAGAAAAGTGTGTCAGTGTAACGAATTTAGAAATTAAACAATACATTGGTATTTGTATAATGATGTCTATTGTACATGTACCAAACACTAGGGCATATTGGTCACCTGCCATAGGCATGATGTAATAAAAGAATGTATGTCATTAAAACGCTTTGAAAAGATAAGAGAATTTCTACATTTTAAGGCCAACAGTAAACAACCACCACATGATGACCCTCAGCATGATCGTTCATATAAACTTCGACCAGTTGTAAATGCTTTACTTGAAAGATTTTATACCGTCCCTATGGAATCTCGTCTTTCTGTTTAAACTTATTGTTTGTTATTGTTTTAATTCACGCGGGATTTATATTGTGTCATTAATTTATTTTTGTTGGTGATTAAATACTAAAATTAATCCGATTAAAAATTATGCTAGGTAACATCTAAATCAAAATAATTAATTTATATATTAAAATTTTTAATTTTAATAAAAATATTTAATTTATATATTAAAATTTTTAATTTTAATAAAATAGAGAGAGAGAGAGAGAGTTGGTTGGTTGAATAAAAGGGGGCTGCGCTTTTTGGAGTGACAAAAATACACTAATATAATCGATAGAAATCTACATATTAAATCACGTTTAGAGTTGAAAAAATAACGTGAGGAACTTTTCCTGACGGGAGTCCCCCGACCGCACAATTTTTTCCAATGCGGAGGCACTTGTCGTGAGACATTCGCCTGTACTACGCCGCAATTTTACTGCCCATTTTATTGTGGGGGCACCATATAGGCGGACAGCAATACCCCCTATGAAGGGACGACACGAACGGAAGCATTTTTCGTGGCACGACGCCAGGATTCGATCCGAGCACCCTCAGCACCGAAAGCCAGCGCGCTGTACCACTGGGCCGCCACAAGCCCCCCCCCCCCAACTTAAATTGTAATAAATTAAAACATTCATAGAAATGTTTGTAAACATTCAGTTAAAATCGGAAAATTGTAGAAAACTTTTAAGAGAGTTGGTTTTTTTCCCGCTTTTTCAAACTGTGAAACTGAAGATTCCAATTATATCTTTAGCCTTAACGTAGTTTTTAATAATTATATGATCCATAATAAAAATTCCATGCTATTTTTTCCTCATTTTATTTATATTATATTTATTTTTCGCATTGTATAACTTTTGAATACTACTCAAAAATCAATTCTATTGTTATCCAATTTTTAAAAAAAATCATATTTCATATCTTAAGGACTGTCCGGCAGTCAATGTATTGAGGAGGGCCCTAACTGAATTCGATTCGTGCCCCCCCGCCCCCCCCCCGAAAAAAAAAGTTAGAAGCACGCTACGCCTATGTCAGTAACCCATTAAGTGACCCACTACTGACAGGTTAGGAAGAATTAAAGCTAATTTCGATGATAAATAAAAAGGAAACTCTATTATGAAATAATTTCAGTCTATTTGCGTTATTGATAATTCAAGACGCCAAAGTAACTTTCTTCATTACTTTAAAATGTAACTTCTCTCTGCTCAAGAATAATTTTACTAAATTTTTGGTTGAAATGCCATTTAAAAAAACACTAACATCGGCCTTGTTTTTATCTAACTTTGTGGGACATTACAAAGCTAGCTCCATTTTCTTGAAATAGCTTTGCCAATCTTTGTTACAGGCTCCGTACGACAAACAGATTGCAGCAACAAAATTTTAAATGAACGCATATTTCATTTAAACCTAATTATGAAAACACACAATGAAATATGTCAACAAAGGCAATAGTCCTGATTGGTGAGTAATATCATCCTTTTTTCCGGGGTAGGATCTCTTACTGAATCTAGAAACCTTTTTTAATTTAATTTTTGTTTTGGTATGATCAGTTAATTCATGGCATCTTTTCATCGGTCACTTGACAAAAAGAATTGCAAACGTAAAATGGTCTCCTTATAGCGCCACCAGAATTATAGCCCGTAAGAGCTACCACTTTTAGATGCGTACCATTCTTAACGATTTTAACCAGATTTGTTTTATGCAGTTTCTATAGAGTTTTCACGGGTATTGTTTTCTAAGAAATTTGGCAACACTGAGCATTGTTTGTGCTTTAGTGAATTACAGAAAAAACAAACTGAAAGATTTTGTTCAGTATGTATTTAAGCAATTTTACTTTGTTCATTAAAAACGCTTGTATTACTTTTTAATATTTAGTAATTATTTTTAAATAATTGCAATAGTTTGTCCCCTAGGCACATTTTTTATGCAGTAAGTACTTTTATAATATATTAATAAATTGATTAATGTAATTCACCCTACTCTATATTCAAGAAACAGGAAACTTAGCAATTGAGTATATCACGTTCTCTCTTCCACCGGTGTTAACCTGAAACATGCATTGAATATTTCCTCATGTATTGAACTTTTATTTCTTCTAGTATTATTCCAGATTTCAAGAACATAATTCTGCAATATACAGTTTTATTTCAATACAGAAGCAAATGATAAAATTCAACGTGTATTAATTTTTTTAAATGTTAGAAAAGAATTTCTACAAATTTTTATAAATATGTAAAACAAGAAATTATGAACATAGCGCTTTTGGAAAGAAAACAAACTGTACAGAGAAAAAAAACGAACTTTTTAAAATATTTAGGAATGTATTTGGAATGCAAAAGGAGTGATTCTTTTCTATATCGTGTGATTTTTAAATTATTTTAACGATTTCTCATGTTTCAAATTTCAGAAATGAATCTTCCTCATTTCAAATTTCTGGTTCCTTTATGAGATTTGTTTCATGCTGTTTCTTTTTGATTTCTTTCAGATGCTTTTTTTAAAAATGTATATTGTTCATTTCAAAAATTTTAACTCGTCAGGCGTAATATTTTCCTCTTATCAGTTTCGTCTGGTCAGCTTAAAACTGATTTTCACTTTTGCGTAATTTACTTGGATGTTCCGATATACAGTGGTACCTCGACTTACGAGTTTAATTCGTTCCATGACGGAGCTCGTAACTCGAATTACTCGTATCTCGAATCAATTTTCCCCATTGAAATGAATGGAAATCCCATTAATTCGTTCCGGGCTCCCCCAAAACAGCGTAATTTTTTGTTACATGTTTTAAATAAGATAAATGTTCTTATAAATGACGAACATTATATAAAAACGCAATGCAATAGAATGTATTGCGATAAACTTGTTCTATTAAGTGTAATGTACAACATTTACCTTACGATAGAGGAGAATAGGATTCTAGACTACTAACCCATGAAGGATAGGTGAACACTCGCACTGTGCGCCAACGCCAGCGGTGACTGCAAGATTAAGCCGTTGTTCGTTTATCATTCGGAAAATCCCAGAGTCTTTAAGCATGCAAGCACACCTCGGTCATGTTTTTGATAATTTATTTTTTCAACTCAATGCACATCATCCGCTTCTTCTTCTCAGCACTGTCCTTCAACTGTCTTCCTTCGGACCCATGGTTCGAAAAGTTAAGTTTTGCAAAATAACTGCAAGCACAAATGCAAGCACAAAACTGATGCTTTTATTACGAGCTAGCCTCTTCAAGTGAACAAATGAGACACGGAAGCTGGGCGATTGTTGCGTCTTTCAATGTGGCTGTAATGTCCGGATTCCTCTTTCTCAGAATCCGTAGAAGGGGGAGGGCTTGCGATCCTAGGACCAAGGTTATTCCATCTCCTCGACCCCATGGGGAGTTCCAGTGTGCGGAAGGGAATTTATGACTTGCGAGAGAGGTTGGTTTAATTCGGAGCGCTAGTCAAATTTTGCTACAGCAGGGCTAATGAGACCGGGGCCTACAGTTTAAAGCCGATTCGGAACGGCTACAAACGTCCTAATCACCAGTGGGACTCGAACCCTCGGGATCTGAACCGAATGCCAGCTCCCTAGCCATTCGGTCATCACCTGGCTCAGTTCGGTTTCGGAGGGCTACTGATGTGTGGACAGAGCAAGCTTCCCCGGGTGATAATTGTTGAGTGTTAATCTCTCTGTTTAAGAGTGGATAGTAGTCTTGAGAATAATATGTATAAATTTATAATAATTGTACATAAAGGTTGTAAATATTAAATGCTTCTCGTGTTCTCATTTGAAGAGCACGTAAAATGGCTTTCGCTGCGCAAACTAACGGTGGGGTGTCTGAAGCTTGCTCGTAACTCGAAGCAAAAAATCTGCGGAGACAATGCTCGTATCTCGAGCATTAGGGCAAGTATCTCGAAAAACTCGTAAGTCGAGACACTCGTAAGTCGAGGTACCACTGTACTATAAATTTTGGTTCAGTTTCTTTTTACTTCTTTAGATAAATACTTATAGCTTTATTCCTGTATAGCGAATTGTCAACATGAAGAAGTTTTTTAACCAAAAAATCGATGGTTTTTAATAATTGTTCGCAAGTACAACTTCAAAAAGCACATTTGAGAAGAATCGAATTATGTTTGTTTGCACCTAGTCCTGGAAGCTGACTTGAAATCGGGCGGAACATCATACAGAGACAGAATCTCAAGGTCGATTCTTTCACAATTATATGAATGTATGTGTGCGCGCGCGTGCGTGTATTTATATTGCGGTAGATATGCCAGTAATGAAAAAATATGTCGACACTTAAAGGAGTAATCAGTAGAATATGAAAAATATAGTATTAAAAAAGGGGGGTATTAAATTTTTGACCTAACATATACATGTAATAATATTTTAAGTTCAAAAATATCTCACTGTTTATAGAATACCAAGAAGCATATTAAATTAGAACGACATTAAAACTGAGATTCGTATAACAGAGAAACCTCCACAAATAGACATTGAGAAGGCTTACTACATTCTGCCTCTATCCGACTTCCAATAACACATTTAATCATTTTGCATATATTAGTAAGCCTTGAAGGAAAACATTTGGCCCCGTGGATTCAATAACTGCAAGATACGCATACTAGGGGACTTGGTAAGTGGGAGAATGTAGGTCTTGTACACAAGAAGATGCTGAAATTCTCAGGCACCTCATCAGATCCAGCATCAAAGAGAAAATAGCTAGCGTAATAGAGAGACGCTACAGTGAAATCTTATAAATTAAAACCTTAAACATATAAAATGAAAGTTGGGGGAATGAGATTAGTTTAAAGGGTTAAGTAAAGGAAAATTAATACTTTGTATGTATGTTTATATATATATATATATATATATATATATATATATATATATATATATATATATAGGGTGTCCCATAATGATTGGGACAAACTTCAAGGGGAGGTAGGGCATGTCAAAAGGATTGAAAATTGCATAGCAACCCATGGTCGCAAACGTCATGGGAAAGTGGTATCGGAGGTACAAGAAATGAAGGCCTACAAGACAGAGATTATCAGAAATATTTATTGTTCATAAATATTACATATGCTGTGGTAGATGATACCATTTCAAAAGGTTACAAAAGATGCTCAAAGTTTCCACCATTACAAGAGATGCAAGCGTTACAGTCACGGACCATGGATTGGCGGACGCGTTCGAAAACACCTGGATTTGCTTGGACCTAGTTGCCTCGCCCCCACGCTCTCCGGATTTAAGCAGCCTGGATTTTCTTTCTTTGAGGTATACTTAAAGGTGCTGTGTATAAGACACATGTCAAATATGAAATGGATCTGGTTGCAATAATTGTTTGCGTTTCTGCAAATATCCAAGTAAATCCAAGTGTTTTCGAACATGTCCGCCAATCCATGGTCCGTCGCTGTAACGCTTGCATCTCTTGTAATGGTGGAAACTTTGAAATCTTTTGAAATGTTGTTATCTACAACAGCATATGTAATATTTATGAGCAATAAAATTTCTGATAATCTCTGTCTCGTATTCCTTCATTTCTTGTACCTCTGATACCACTTTCCCATGACGTTTGCGACCGTGGATTGCTATGCAATTTTGAATCCTTTTGAGATGCCCTACCTCCCCTAAAACTTTGTCCCAATCATTATGGGACACCCTGTATATATATATATATATATATATATATATATATATATATATATATATATATGTATATATATATATATATATATTATATATTATATACCTTCAACTTGCGGACAAGTTACATACTTACTGCACATTCCACCCTCGTGGTTTTTTAGGTAAAAAGGAATCCAAAAAATAAAACTCCACGAACCTTCCTGTAAGTTATTAAAAAACTTTTTATTTCAAACTTCTATATAATATACAAGTATAAATCGTTTTTGGAGTATGAGGTTCTGTTGGGGAAACGTCCCTTGTATGTTCGAAGATCAGAGAAGTCCTATGGCATGCCAGGTAATCAGGGGTCTATTTTTTGTAAATGTAGCTGACTCTCGGAGCATATGAACTATAGAATGAAGGTGCAAGTCTTTGACCGTAGTAGCCGTCAGTGTAGGAGACGGGAGTGGCGTAAGACACTGTGTTGTAGGCTGGAACAACGCCGTAGGACACGGGTGCAGGAGCTAAAACTCTGTGGAGGGAAAAAAATTGTTGGTTTACCTAATAGTCAAATTTTAATTCAATATTATGGTAAATACGATCATTTCCAAGAAGAGCTCCCAGTAACTCCATTGTTATAAATTTTTTCTTCCGAAATTAGGACCCGCTTTTATAAATCTTTCAGAAATCCAGCTTTGGGGGATTATCCAAAGATACTAGGGAACTAATTCAGCCTTTAACCATTATTAGAGCTAATTCCGCATTTATTTTTCTTTTTAATTTGTTCTTATTTCTTTAATCTCTCAATTTCACTTCTTCATTTCAATTTTATTCTTTCCTCTTATCCTTTCTCAAATCGTAGTTTTCATTATTTCTTTCTTAATTTGTTCTAATTTCTCTTATTTTTTTTCAATTCCTGTCATAATTTCATCTTTTCACTTTCTAACACCTTTTTTATCCCACTTCTTTTGTTAACCTACTTTTCTTTCTCTTTAGTTAGTTTTTCCTTTTTTTATTTTTTTCCCCAGTCTCCTAATTTCGTGCATTTATCGTAATTTTATTTTATGTTTATCCCATTTTTTAAAAAATGAACTTGTTTTCATTTCTGTTAACCCTAAAGTTTCACTTTTCTATTTAATCCTTAGGATTCTAATATATTTTCTGATTTTTCTCCCTATCATGTTTTCTTTATACCTTAACTAGCTGAAAACCCGCACTTCGCTACGGAGTACATTCAAATTAAATACAACGGTCAATGTATGCAATTTAATGCCAAAAAAATAAATATATATATATATATATATATATATATATATATATATATATATATATATATATTATAAATACGAAGATCAATGTATACAATTGATGTAAAAAATTACATTTATAAAAAAATCGTAAGGGATATTTTATAGACCAAATAATGTAGAATAAAATATTCAAATTAAATCTAATAGGACATACTAAAGAATATAGTACAGTTAATATAGTACAGTTTGAGGAACATATTTTTGCTCTATTTTAATATTTTTTTAGATAATGTCCAATCGTCTGCCGCATTAGCAAGAAAAGAAAAATATTTTTTGTCTATTTCATTGTTATGACGTGACGATAAATTTATTTAAAGTACCAGAAAAAGAAATCATGTGATCAGAAATCATGTGATTTAATAAATTAAATTGTAAAAAAAAATCTTTAAAAAGTCACCAAAAATCGAAAATTGAGGTAAAGATTCGAAAAAATCTCATTTTAAAGGAATTTTTAGGATCTTTCTAGTGATATAAATTTTATAACCTTCAAATTATTATTTTAAATGCAAACGTGTAAAATGTTACTAAAACAGCTTAAAAATTTAATTTTAAAAATCTAAGAATTTTTCAAAAATCTTTCTTAGTGTACCCCTACACTATAAGAGGAATCGCCTTGCAAGATTTCAGCCCTCTATGTCCAGCGGTTTGGTCTGTGCGTTGTGTGTGATTCAGTCAGTCAGTTACGGAACTGTTTTATATATAGAGATTAGTCATAACCGAATAGATCTACGGTAGCGGTAGCGGTAGCGGATACAAAATCTCAAAAGCGGAATTACTATACGTTTAAGTTCTTTGCTGAGGGTAGGTTGAACTGAGTGAAATTCTTCAGTCCCCACGTAAAAAATAAAGAAATATCTCTTTTAGAGTTTCGTCGCCTTTTTTCGCCCTTGTCGATTACGCCACGCTCAGGAGCCCATAATGAGAACGAACTGTGGTCCATGGCGTCTGCATAAGTTGAAGATGCCAATCTTTGCTTTTAGGGTACATTTCATGAAATTATAACAAACTAAATTACTTCAGATAAATATATAATTAAATTTGAAATATGATACCAGTCTGATGTCGTCTCTCATCTAGATCTCACTCTATCTTTTTGATGCATACTGCATTGTACCCACATATTGCATCGTAGGAAGACGGTCTAAACCTCAACAAGTAATATTAAAAAAAAAATTAAAGTCAATTCCTACTTAGGTCAACAAAGAAAAATTTTATTTTAGTTACTTTTTGGCGGGGAATTGCACTGATATTGGCTCAATTCTATGAACACCATTATTGCCGAGAAATTTTTTTCTCCCATATAAAACTAAAATTAATTAATTAAACTTAATTAATGATTTAATATTTAAAAAACTGCATTAACATCAAGTGTCATCCACTACAAGTTTAAAAAAATGTATTTGAACTTGAGTGGATGAATAAAAAGTATTTTATTAACTATTGAAAATTTGAACAAGATATATAAATATAGGCAGAGTGTGAACTAATAGTAGGAATTGAAAAAGGTTACCAGGACAAAGAATCGTGCCCTTCCATTTGCAGACCGAAAGGACAGAGGGGAAAAAATTTGCATTCTATTCCTATATTTCGTGTAAACCTTGCATGTGAGAAATCCATTCTTTGTTTCTCTACTGTTTGATAACCCTTGTTAGGGACAAAATTAAATGAAATTTGTTTCTAAACTATTTATTGTTATAATTCTTACCTCCTACTGCTGGCACCAAGGAAAGGTAAAAGAAACCACAGACTTAAAATTCATTCTAAACAATATAGAATCAAATACAAAAAACGAGTTTCCGGTGGATGAACAACAAGGTGAAAACTTTTCAAATCATTCACTACGCCTGTTTATTGCATTAAATTGTCAGTTAAATAGAACGTCAGGTTTCTCATAGAGACTTCAATTTCATGAATCCCTGCTTCAATGTGAGTATCTTAATGCTGCCCACGATGTATAGGGGTTAACAATGCAAGCTGCCACCACGGGGGACTTGTTTAAAACCTTCGTGAAGACGTGGATATCTCTGTGCGTTACGTCAGTTCACTCATTGGGTGCTCCCGTGATGAAGTACTTAATAAGTCTAGCGGTGTATACGATAATATATCGGTGTTGTCCTCACGATAAGTGCTTACGCATTGGTATAAAAATTGCGATAAAAATCAAGTACAAGGTGCGCCCATAAAGTAACCGGACAATTTTTTTTAAAATATGAAAAATATTACTCACCTTCAAATAAATTTTTCTCCTTCAAAATAATCTCCAAAGGAGTCTATACAATCTTTCCAACGTTTCTTCAAGTCATCGAAACACTGTTAATAGGCGTTGGAACTAACCGTTCGCAAAACACGCGTAACATTTGATTCAATATCCGAGACGTTTTCAAATGTGTGTCCTTTTATGGATTTTGCCTTTTTTGATTACAAAGGACTTATTTACCACGAATTTGTTCCTGAAAATCAAACAATTAATCAGTATTTTTACAAGAAGGTGCTTTTTCGATTAAGAAACAGGATAAGACGAGTTAGGAAGGAGCTTTTCGATCGTGGATAATGGTTTCTTTTACACGATAATGCTAGGCCCCATACAGTAATTTCTGTACAACAATTTCTTCCTAAGCATTCAACTACAGTGATAAATCACCCACCAAATTCTCCCGATTTATCACCAGCTGATTTTTTCCTTTTTCCGAAGCTTAAGATGACCATGAAAGGACAGAGATTTGAAAACGTCTCGGATATTAAATCAAATGTTACGCGTATTTTGCGAACGGTTAGTTCCAACGCCTATAAACAATTTTCAATGACTTGAAAAAACGTTGGAAAAATTGTATAGACTCCTTTGGCGATTATTTTGAAGGAGATAAATTTATTTGAAGGTGAGCAATATATTTCTTATTTATAAAAAATTGTCCAGTTATTTTATGGGCGCACCTTAAATATTGTTACTGAACATGCTTTCGGCGATTCATTCTATTGACCTGAGGCTTTACGAATTTATTGATACAACCACAGTTTTGAAAGGTTGAAGACACCTAAACCTTTCTGATAGAAAATTCGCGCACTTGAGAAGTACTAGAATTTTAACGGCAAAGAAAGCTAATTTTGACCTTACCTGGGAAGCTGATATCATTGAATTGACCACTATAGGGACATAGTGAAAATGAAAGCTTATATTCAAACTGCACCGTTCAGTAATATTTTTTTCTCTTTTTATGGAGTTAAAGTTCACTTACTGTAATTCTTTCACCAGTACGAGAGCCTTTTGATTCTACTGCCCACTCAATTTTTGATGCATTTCTCTTTCTTATATTTTTATTGTATAATCGACCACTTCTTTTAAAACTGCCAGCCGGGTGCCGTAGTAGTTTACACCAAGAACATTCTCTGAGTGTCCCACACCACCTGGGCCCGATTATGAACGCTGGGGGCCCCTGGGCAGATGCTATTTGGGGGCCTCCCTTACGAACATTTATAAAAATAAGAACTATCCATGGGCAATACATACTACAGAGGCTGTTCGCACATTTTTTAGACGATTTTGGTAAGCGGTAATAAAAAATTGTTTGCTGCAAAAGAAATAATTGCAATTGTACTATGTATTTAAAAGTCAAAATTATCTTCTGCAGCTTGAAAGTTTTGTTTTTATTCAAAAGGGCGTTTTTAACAAAGCAGTGGTTCGAAGGCTACAATTATGCTCTTCCCGAAGAGAAATATGCATACTCCGTTATCCAAAAACGATATGAGAGTCATGGTTTTGTGATATCTAAAGCGTCGATAGGTAATATCGTCAACAAGAAAGGAAAAAAACGTCAAATTGGAGCCTCAAGTGTGACAAAAATTCCAAACAAGTATCCAAGGAAAAAACGGACATCTTCGACTATTGCAAAGGTACGTTCTTTAATGTTAAAAGAAAATCCCCCTAGTCAAAGGACAGTTGCAAAATCATTAAAATGCTCGGTGTCCTCTGTAAACAAAATGATAAACGTTGATTTAAATCTTAAGAAAGCGAAAAAACGTAATGTGCATCGTCTTCTTCCAAATCATATCGCTGAACGCAGGACAAGCTGCAGAATTCTATATTAGAAACACTTATCCAAAGAAAAATGGAAAACAATTGTCACAATAGATGAATCATGCGTGTATTTAAATTATTGCAACAAAAAAGAGCCATTTATTATCATAAAAGGGGAAAAAAAATTTAAGTACATGGTTCAAAGAATCGAAAGAAAGTTTTTCTAAGGGATTCATGATTGTTGCTGGTTTTTCTTATAATGGCAAGTTAAAAATAAAGAGAGTGGAAAAAAATGTCAAGATTATCTCCAAATACTATCAGGAACATATTTTATCGCCAATTTTTCTGAATGAAATACCATCGCTTTACCCACAGTGCCATCAATCTGTGAGACTCCATCAGGACAAAGCTAGCAGTCACACATCAAAATCCACTGTAAATTTCCTAAAAGAAATAGAACAAAAAACTGGTATCAAGGCCATACCCTTCACTGATATCCCTACTAAATCTCCCGATGTATCACCTATGGATTTTTGTGCTTTCGGACTTTTAAAATCTGCATTATCCAAACGTCGTCCCAAAACCCTTACAGGACTCTGGAAAGCTGTTCAGGAGGAATGGGATAGAATACCTCTTCTGACACTTCAAAAGGCAGTATTATCCTGGAAATTGCGGTGTCGAAAGATAGTTCAGAATAAGGGATGTCAAATAGAACATTTAAAACACAAGAATTTTATGTAATTTTGTTTTGTAAATACAATATACATCGTCTAAAAAATGTGTGAACAGCCTCTGTATTAGAAGTACTAGGTGCATATACCAAGGGGTTTTGGGGCTCCCTATCATCAGGGGGCCCTGGGCAAAGTCCTGATTTGCCCGTGCGATAAAAAGGCCCTGCACACCGCCAGGTTGTGGGTTCGATTCCCGATTGCCCGAGAGCAAAGATGAGATTAAGGAGCTGTGGTGCCTCCTCTATATGGTGTTCCCATGATGAAGAAGCCAACAAATTCGCGTTGTGGAGGGGCGAATGTCGTCATAGACTTTGGAAACAACAACTTATAAATCTGAACATTTGTCTATTCTTAAGTCACTGGATGGGACTACATCTCTTGATTTATACTTTTGTGTAAAATCCAATGGATTCCAAAAAAAAAAAATTTCAATATTGGAGGGTTGCATTTTAAAAAAATGCTTATTAACATTAAGAAACTGACCACGTTTTCTAAAACGTTTGCTGTATGCACAGCACATGGGCCAACTTGTCCAAAATACTTAGTATAAATACAAAATCTGTCTGCGACTGTTGTATAAACTTGCTGGAAAATATCAAATCTCAACGCGAAGAAATTTTTAAGCCATTTTTTTTAATATGAAGTTCTAATACTGAGAAAATTTGTTTCAAATAAATAACATATCAAACAGTTCTATAGCATTAGATCGAACATTCATTTACTAATTTTTTATTATTATTATTATATCGAAATTACATACCATTGCCGCCGAGTCACCGTACATAGTACTCCATTTAAATTATGAATATTAAAGCTAAAACATTTATGAGTCTAACAATATATTATTAAATGTAGGAAATTTTTCATTTACAAATTCGTCGAATTCGAAAGAGAAACAAGTAACACCTCTGATAACCTTACCTCATTGGTGTATTATTAATATGGTCCATTTAGTGCATGTAATCAATAGTTCTCACATTATTCATATTTTGTAGGCGCTAAATTGGCATAATTCTAAGCAAACGGATGAATTGAGCTCAGTGGTGCCATCTCTTATACAACTAAGAAAACGTGTCTCTTCTCTCTAGTGTCGCCATCTTTCGGAGAGAGGCAAACGTACAATTTTTTCTTGATAATTTAAATCAAGATTTCTTCCTGGCAGTAGAAACATTATATATGTTTCATCTTATAATAGAAAAAAATTTAATAAATGATATATAAATTGCAATTATGTTTTGTTTTATTATTCATATAATATTTCTGAACGAAAGAAATCCGCATTATGTATTTTAAAATCCGTGATTTATATTTATAACTTAAAATTTATGCAAAATAGAAAACTTTTTAACAAATGTGAACTACATAAATATTATTAACTAATTTTCTTTAGTTTTTTATGGATTTTACAAAGTATTTTTAATTGTTACTTTATTGATAATTAGTTGTTCACATTGCTTATAAAGCATAAAATATTTTTGTTTGAGAAAATCTTTTAAAAAGGTATTTAAATTGGATTTTCTTTCAATTGCTATAAATAAAAAATTAGATTTTTTTGAGGTAGTACAAAATATAATTTGCAAAACAAGAAATCTATTATTTCACAATCGATTTTGGTATATTAAGATAACACCTGATTATATTTAAATAAAAACAAATATTGTGGGAAAATATTCGGCAAGTATACCTTTAACATACCATTTATTTCCAAAACTTTTTAAAAACACAAAAAACACCTGTTAAATTCTTAAATAAGGACACTCGTATGTACCTTGTTTCGTTATGTATTGATGGTTTTTCATTGCAAATGATTCATAGCAAAAAATTTTTATGCATCGCTCTTTTTTTCCCTTTGCCTGATATACTAATGTATATATATATATATATATATATATATATATATATATATATATATATATATATATATATATATATATGTGTGTGTGTGTATATATATATATATATATATATATATATATATATGTGTGTGTGTATATATATATATATATATATATATATATATATATATATATATGTATATATATATATATATATATATATATATATGTATATATATATATATATATATATATATATATATATATATATATATATATATATATATATATATATATATATATATATATATATAAAGTCTAAAGGAAAAAGTCTAAAGAAGCGTGAAGACTCGATTTTTTATAAATCTACCACTTTTGTTTGGTGGCAAAGGAAGATCGGGATTACTTACCACACACAGTACAGAAATTCTAAATGTCAGTTTGTCTTTCACCAGTCTATGTTGTGACTTTTGGCTTTGCTGTTGTAGTTTCTCCAACAGAATAAAAACAATTCTATTTAGGTAAGAGTTTTTCTATTCTTATTGTTATATAATTCTGAATCAATACGTTACGTGCATTATTTTTTTTTTAGGGTTCTGTTCTGTTCTTTCTTTTATACACCTTTAACTGAGGTTTGAATGTTTCTTAATGTTCTCCATTTCTTACAAATTTCATGTTTGCTAAATTAAACATTTAGTTGGAATTAAAGTATGAAAATGTAATTTAGTAATTTTTCTTTGTCTTAAAAAGCCTTCTTGATGAAAACATTTAGAGTGGGAAGTGAAGGGTGTGTGAGCAGGATGCTTGGAAACCATTGAAGAGGATCGCGATTCGAGAAAGGTTCTGAAACAGCCATATCCGGAAGGACTCTTTAGCGTTTGAGCCAAAATGGCTTCTTGAGGAAATTTAGTGCTTTTTCACCTGGTCTTAGACCTAAAAGACTTTATTCCTTTTATAGATATACATATGTATAAATGGTTTATCTCTATTCTAAAAAATAGCAACTCCCACTGCTGCTGTCAAAAGCTTGTCACGCTCTCTCCTCCGAAACCGCTGAGGGTATGGGGTCGAGAGCGATACCGATGGATGCAGAAAAATGGGGGGACCAAGGTAAGACATATCTCATCTTCGTCGGACTTTAAGTTTTTTTTTTATTTTATGTTTTGTGGGAAAATATTGACTTTTTCATCTTCAGATTAGGATAACTCGCCAAAAAATGATCGTAGAATTTTCTTCTTTTTACAATCTAAGACTACAGACATTTCTCTTTCAAACTAGGCCTCATTTGTTTAAAAATATTTTAAAACACACTAATATTTTCATCAAAAAATGAAACACAGTTTTTCGAGAAATATCGTCCCCTATGTAGATGTAATATCTATGCTCCTCGACTTTTATCTTACAAAGAAGATATTTACATCATCTGGAAGCTGAAAGCTTTCTTATTCATATAAACCTCATTTCAAGTCTATATCTTAAATTTTCGATTTTTAATTGAATTTTAAAGCTGATAATTCAACAGTGATGAAAAGCACTTCGCATTAAGGGTTCAACAGTAAATGGACGGAAGCTGTTACATTGCCCGAGAATCACCCCTATGTATCTCGCTATTAGCCCTAACAGAGGAGCGAACGTAGCGAGCCTAGGGGCTAAGCCCCTAGTATTTAAAAAAATATTTAACCTAAATTGAATTCGTAAAGGGTCAAACCATTCCCTCGATTATGCAACTGAAACCTAACAGAAAACTGACGGAATCTCACCTCCTTCTCACTGCCCTAACAGGAGCAGCGACGGTATACAAGGGAGCCGGAGCCACCAAGGGTGCCGGAGCAGCCACCACTTTGGGAGCCACCAAGGGTGCTGCAACCGGCGCGGCGTAGGACTGGACCGACACGTCAGCCGGATCCTGGTTGGCCGTTCCCGGTTCGTTTGTCTTCACGTTTGCGTGGAAGCCAGTCTCGTCCGCGTAGTAGTCGACCACCCTGAGCCTTCCGTCGGCGTCGGCCACCGTGTAGGACCCAGTCACTCTTCCGTTTCCGTCCGAGGTCTCTTGCCTGGAGCTGCCGCCCCCGATGGCGGGGGCCACGTAGCCGAAGCTGTACGGTTTGGGGGGTTCTTTTAGTACGACAGGTGCCTGCAAAGAAAGGCGGAATATATATCTATTCATAGTAAGGAAAATATAAATCATAGTAAGGAAATATTATTCATAGTAAGGAAAACTCTTTGATACTCGTAATTATTTATGATCATAAGATCGACGTAAGTCATAATCGAACTCTTAATTTCGCTTACCGCATAGGTGATAGGAGCAGGTTGCAAGTAGACTGGAGCTGGTTGGCTGTAGACGGTGGGCCTCAGAACAACAGGTGTTGCCTGGCACGTTACGGCCACAATAGAGAGGATTAGAATCTGCAAGGTAAGAAAAATTGTGTAGTGTAAAAAAAAAAAAAAAATCTTAGAACTTTTAAAACTTCGTAGCTTTTTTTCGAAACTTTTTTGTCTTCCAAAATTTTTAGTACATATATGTCCCTCATGCCTCTTTGCATGCATGGATGCTTTAGGAATTTGATGCGCTCCTATTGATTAAATTATGCTGTAATCTGGAGATTTTAAATTACTTTTCAGATACTTTAGAGGTCATCAAAAACAGCTTTACCTATAGGACTTTTTATATGTCTGTTTCACAAAACAGGATGGTAAGTCCCGTTTGAAATTTATTTTATTTATTTATTCATATGAAAACTGTTGGGGTTTTTTTAGAAAAAAAAAATTGAGAATGTTATTTATCAGATATTTTAAATGTCAAAAAATTAGACATTAAATTTTGAAAAATTGCTCCTCCTACAAGACATCTAATATCTTTTTTTTCACATCCTGAGGTGGTGGATCCCTTCCGAGTAATTTTACATTATTTTTTTTAAGCGAAAAATTATTTGCGAATATGAAATAATTAAAAAGTATTTTGAAGGGATGCTACTTTTTACATATTTCAGAGGTTAAGGCGATAAACATTAAACTATTAAAAACTGCATTATCTACAGGACATCTAATGTGTTCTTTTCCCTTCTCAGGATGGGGGAACTTCTTTGAAAACTAATTTATTATTTATTTAAATTAAAAATTATTTTACGTTTCGGGGAAATTAAAATAATTGTTTGGAGAAAACTACTTTATTCGATCTTTTCATGGTATCATCTTCAGATAGCTGATCATTAAGGAAAACCATGATGAGTATTTACTACTTCAGGTAAATTATAATATATGATTATAAGAGTCTATTGGAGTCCAATTCCTCTGGAAAAGTTTATAACACATTTTTCAATAATATCTCTTCCGCGGATATTTAACCAGATAAAGTTTAATAATTAAGTCACGTTAAAGAGCCATAATACCCCTTTATGTTAAGCGTAAATGCAATTTCAATCGAATTTGCATTATAAAACCAGAATTTCACTGCACGCTAGGGAGTGAAACGCAACAAATGGTCATAAGATAAAACATAAAATTTATCCGCAGGTCTAAAATTGTGAAAATCGTGAAATTTCTAACATTTTTTTCTACATTAACAGCAACAGGAGAAAAGAAATTATAATAAACTCTCTTTAAAAGAAAGAAAAATCAATTTTACATGGCGTGAAAGATGGATGTAAATCTACTTTGCCTGTTAAAATGCGATTGCTCATTTCATAACCATACTGAAAGTTAAAAAAAAAACGTAGTTTCGAGTACAATAGCTTAATAAAGGCCCTCTCTAAAGGTCTACTGTTATAAAAGCCTATTCATTCATATTGGTAATCATTATTTTGAGAACCTAGACACTCTTACAAATAGAAAATACCTTCGCACAATATACAGGATTCTTACTGCGAATGAAATTAATCTTGTATGAATCAATGAAACCTTATAAGTAATTTCACAACTAAAGGATATATTTAAAGCAAACGTGTATAAGATTAACAGCGATGAGCGTTCATCTTGAAACCCCAAAAATGTAAAGGCCATATTTGCTATCTTTGGATTATTAATGAAGACAAAGCATTTCAGGTGCTCTATTAATAAATGTCGGGAGTTGTTTTTTCATTAGTTTAGATGTTTATAAATCTTTAGAAATTATACGATCTCGTAGAAATAGCGCACGCGAACTTAACAACCGCCTTTTGTACTACGTGCATAAACGTTTACTTTTAACTTTTCCAACTTCAGTTCCTCGTTACTGTTTACCCATCTTCAAAATGAAGTTAGTACTCTTAAATCTTTAAAACATACGATTTTTTGAAAAAAAATATATGTTAAAGCCTGATCATTTCTGAACAAATTAAAGCAAACCACATGAAAATATTCAGCTTAGATCCGGAGATATTGATATTCAAAATATTTAATTACTGATAAAGTTTATGGTAAGAAAAATTCTAAACTCATCAGAACGTTATTCCTACAGAACGTTCATTGATTGAAGTCCAAAGCTACAAAATTATGCTTGTTTTACAAAAGGGTTAAAGTAAATTAATTTTTGGTGAACATGAACATTGCATTGAAAAATCTTATTTTCAAGTGCAAAATAATTAAGAAATTGCAATTTATATTTAAGGGGACTCGCTACCCTTAAATATAAATTGCAATTTATATTTAAGGATAGTGATTACCCTTAAATATAACTCACTATCCTTAAATATAAATTGCAAGTTTATGGTACGAAAAATTTTAAACTCATTTTTCTCAAAATGTAATTTTGCATTATTCCGCAACTCATATCTCAAAAACTATGAAACATAATTCCATGAAATTTTTATCACTGCATAATCATGTTATTTTATTGCGTCTGAACTAGAATTATTGCAATCACTGTACATTTTGTTATTTTTTCAAGGGTAAATTAATGCAAAAATTTAAGGAAATTTTAAGTATATTTTGAGCAGTTTTAAAAAAATTGAAAAAATATTTTGATGTTGAATGTTTTATGTTCAATTGTATTTTGAATTATTTATTTTAAATATAAAACAGAAATTATACGTTTAAGTGTAAAATTAATTTCATAGTTCTGAGCGCAAGCTAGTATACAATAAAAATACTTAAACAAGGTATATCTAAAGCATTTAAAAAAATTATTTAAAATTATTTTGAGAGTTGAAAATCTGTTTATTAAAATAAATATATCTATTTATCATATACATAAAATTTGGAAAAATTGGGAGTAAATTGAATTAATTACAAAGAGTCAAAAAGTATGAAAATAGGCCTTATTTCCTCGACTTAAGAGTCGTGAGTCACCTTAATGCAAGGAATGTGTGAGAATTTGATATCAGCGTTGACTGACTCGTAGTTTCCTTTCCTTAGATCAGCATGAATTCATAAATTCACCTGTATGAATTGGGCTGCATTATGAAAGCCTCACCCTGTATTTTAAATTAGCAAGTGAAAGTCCTCTCCGAATCTCGCGATAGGCATGGATATCCATAGCATTTTGGAATCAGTTTTAAGCAGTCGGTTGCGGTCAGTTTTAGCCCTTGTGTAGCCAGCAATGACCGTAGTGCTCCCAACCAATTGGAAGTCCTCTCTCACAACGCAATGAGCATAATGAGGATTTTTTCTTTCTTATCCAAGGATAACTTGAGATTAAGGAAAATATTATGTTAACAGAAGAAATAATTACAAGATAAAAAGAACTTTTTATATATCATGTTTTTAAATTTTCTGTTTTAATCATATAAACTTGACAATTCTATGTATTAATAAATGCTTTTTTAAAAAAATTTTTAATGAATTATCCCATCAACTTGAAAGAAAATGAAGTTCATTGGAAGTTAACTTGCGTTTAACTTTTCGTTCCCATCCCGGCCGACAGATGGCTGCACCAATCTACAGAACAAAATTATCCGAAAATGGATTCAAATTGCTTAAAGATGGCTAAAAGTATTAAAATAATGCATTGTCGTCGTGTTCTGAGCTATTCTAAAAGTTTCAAATGTCTAGCTAGTCGAAAAGTTAGTTAAAAATCGATTGCAAGATGTGTACTGGACAAACACACACACAAACAAGAAAGCGAGTTAATAAAAACATGGTAAAAATACATCTTTTTACGAAATATAATATTAACTATAAAGATGCGGACCTAGTTTGCATAATGAAAACAACGAATTTTGTATGGCGATGGAGAGAGAAATTTATCCTAAAGCAGTTTTACACGTTAGTGTAAATATCTATATATATATATATATATATATATATAAATATATATATATATATATATATATATATATATATATATATATATATATATATATATATATATATATATATATATATATATATATATATATATAAACAGTTCCGTAACTGATTGACTGACTGACTGACTGAATAACTCACTGACTGACTGACAGATAACGCACAGACAAAACCGCTGGACCTAAAGAGCTGAAATTTTGCATGGCGATTCTTCTTATAGTGTAGGGGTGCACTAAGAAAGATTTTTGAAAAATTCTTCTTAGATTTTTTTAAATTAAATTTTTAAGCTGGTTTTGTAACTTTTTTAAGTTTGCATTTAAAATAATAATTTGAGGGTTATAAAATTTATATCACGAGTAAGATCATAAAAATTCCTTTGAAATGAAATACTTTTTTAATCTTTACCTACATTTTTAGATTTTTGGGGAATTTTTAAAGATTATTTTTTAGAATTCAATTTATTAAATGCTGATCACGGGCTTTCTTTTCTTTTTGTGGTACTTTAAATTGATTTTGCGTCACGTGCATAACAGCGAAATAAATTGACAAAAAAAATATTAAAATACGGTAAAAGATAAAATTTAACCACTAGACTCATTGAGATGGAAGTTTTTTAAGAATTTAATTCAAATGAGTATGCTTCATGCATATTAAACATACAAATCAATTGCATACATTGACCGTTGTGTTTAATTTGAATATTTTTTCTTCTACATTATTTTGTCTATGCAGATATCCGTTACGATTTTTTTTATAAATATATATATTTTTTTAGCATTAATTGCATACATTGAACGTTGTATTTAATTTGAATGTACTCCTTTGAATGTACTCCAACCCGTGCTTAACATGAAGCAAGGGTATTCAGCTAGTCATTTATATATCTAAAGCGGTGATGAAATTTACAATAATTGCAAGATAAAAAGAACTTTTTATACACCATGTTTTTAAATTTTCTGTTGAATCATATAAATTTGTCAATTCTATGTATTTCTAAATACTCTTTTAAAAAATTTTTGATGAATTATCCCATCAACTTGAAAGAAAATGAAGTTAATTGGAAGTTAACTTGCGTTTAACTTTTCGTTCCCGTCCCGGGACGATAGATGGCTGCACTATTCTACAAAACAAAATGAACAGAAAATTAATTATTCAAATCTGCTTAAAGATGGCTAAAAGTATTAAAATAATGCATTGTCATCGTGTTCTGAGCTATTCTAAAAGTTTCAAATGTCTAGCTAGTCGGGAAGTTAGTTAAAAATCGATTGTAAGATTTGTACTTGACAAACACACACACAAACAAGAAAGCGAGTTAATAAAAACATGGTAATTAATAAACCATGGGCGTAAGAGAAAGGGAAAGTTATAGGTTTCATGCTCGTATTATACACATGAACTAATAATTTGTCCCTCTTTATTTGATATTTCCTAACGATCAAGAAGTTCTGTAGCATAAAGCATTATAAATGACAATAACTTATGTAAAAGTACAAATGATAAAGTACTTTATTCCTGCTCTTTAATTTCTTTTCAACATCTCATTAAAGCTTGAGGTTCTTAGCTGTACTATCTACTCGTATATCTATGGCTATCGACATGTATAGCTATACTTTATTCCTATAGGATTTTTCCTTTTTCGAGAAAGCCTCAAATGACTTTTTGAGTCAATTTCATTGTTATCATTTATATTATATTTATCCTTCACCTTTTCCTTACGGGGTGGGATAACATGTATCCAAAGAATACGGGCCCAAGAATGACTATATATATATATATATATATATATATATATATATATATATATATATATATATATATATAACCCTTAATGGCCGTTCTTACAAAGGTGTATGAAATTTTCCCGTTCTAAAGAGGGATTCGGAAAAATGGTCCCCGTAAGCTAAAGGTTAAATACAATTTAAGGATCCTTAAATACAATTTAAGGATTTATCCTTAAATACACACACACAAGCAAACAAGAAAGCGAGTTAATAAAAAACATGGTAAAGATAACTAATTTCCTGCTAGTTCCAAAGAGATGGGTCCGAGAGAAAAGAAAATGCAGTTTAAATTGACCACTTACCCCGATCATGATGCACGAATGATGCGGAACGACTCAGCAGTAAGTCTTTCTAATTGGGAAGAAGGCTGCCGGTGTTATGTACCGAACGGGCACCGCCCCGAACTGTTTATATACTCCTTCCCATGCTCTGATTTATCTGGACTTATTACGTTATTTATCTCATTTGCACATGCCTTTGAATTCTCAATGAATCCAATTCTCATCAGTGTCCCTGAACTGTCATTGAAAGTTGTGTAACTCTCTCTCTCTCTCTATTTGCCGAGAACCGTTGGCCGCACAGAAGACAACAACAGACAAAAGGGCGATCGAAGAAGAAGAAAAAAAAATTGTCACAAGAGAATGTCTCGGGCAGCATTATCTCTTGTTATTTCTTTCGACTCCCGTTCGGTTCCTTGTCACTTTTCCTTTTGCGGACTCGACCCACCTTATTTCGCGGGCCCGACCTCGATCTCCCGCGTTAGTGGGAGATACGGTGCAAGGTTGTTGTGTGGGGGGCGCTTACCAAAAGGCGAAAGGGTTGGTGGAGATTTGCAGATGGATGGAGATTTATGGCTCCGTTCCTCTCTCTGCGGGGAAATTCCGCATAGAGGTGTGAGATATATTTGCAGAGCATATGTCTTGCATTGCTTATGCGTGAGCCCTTTCGCGAAAAATTCGGATTTTTCTCTAACGTTATCATATGTTAGTTTACGGACTTTTTTGTATGCAATTTTACTAAAAAAGAGTAATATGTATTCATTTTTTGTTCTGCATGAAAGCATTCCGGTGTGTCCTTTGAGGAGCTCTGTGTGGGAGATACAGCGCCAGCAACGAAGAATTCTTATTCAGCAGAGGAGATATTTAGGACTCTTAGAAAAACAAATTTAGGAATTTTTTGTTTATTTTGCTATTTTCTAGAGATGGTTTCTGTCACGAAAACCAAACAACGATAATTCATGATATAAATCTAAGTGCCGTAAACTTGGAGGTCAAGAGAATTTTGAATAGCAGGTTTTTGAGACATCTGCAAATGTGGTAAATGGGTAGGGTACGGCATTTCAAAAGACAAGGTAGAGGTTATGACAATACCTTTGGAGCTCCCAGAGGTCACGTGTCGATTCTCACTCCTGGCAGCCGGTCGCTACGGGGTTTAAAAACTAAACGAGCTTTATTTAAAGTCTTATTTCCATTTGCAGAAAACTGACTTCAAAACTCTGCATTTGCTTGTCTGTGCTTAAAAAAATGTTGACAGACAAATTCCCCATAGCTTAACACTGAGATTGAAGATTTTAGGTGAGAAATAATGCTGCATCTTAAGGGGATATAAAAGCTTAATATAGCAACCTCAAAATGTCGAAGTTTCTAAATCAAAGATAAAATACTGCCTTTAAGGTATCCTATAGGGCCTTCAGAATATTCAAAATGCGGCCCATATCCGTCAAAAGTTTTAGAAATATATCAAACAGAGTCAGACATCTTTTTTAATTTTATATGCATATATTTATATACATTGATTAACTATATACAGTCCTCGTTTATTACTGTTCGTTGCGATCAAGTGAGTTAATCGTTAGTTGATCATTACATTTTATCAAAAAACATTGAATTATTCATACGATTGATATAAACTTCATTTTTCTCTTTTTATATTACACTCTGCCCAGAACTATTTCTAACACTTTTCTCCACTAGTGGACATTTAAAGAGAAATTCCAGCGAAAATGGGATGTCTGTTTTTGCTCATATAAACAACCACCTACGTAAATTCGTGGGAAGACTGGGAGATATCGGGTTCTAGTAATTTTGTCAGACTCAAAAGTTATTATTGTACAGGAAATTAATTCCTGTTAAATAATTTTCATCTTAATCAGAAGGCGTTCTGTGTTACGCCCTCTTTTCCTGCAATATTGCTGCGTCAGACAACGGATGTATGAACTTCTGCAGGGAAAATAAATTTAGCGATCGCGAGTCAAAACTAATTAACACCCACAAGCCCCGTAATGTGAATCCCACCACAGTCGTAATGCTTATACCGCATCGATAAAACTTAACAATTTTATCAGACAGCCTTTCATTTGTTAGTTACACTTGCGAAAATTGATATGGCTGAAACATTTGCCTCAGAAAATTAATACTTATCATGAGGTTTCATCGATACTTAGCAAGGATATTACAATGAGATCCCATGTAGTATGCTCACATGATCTGTTTTGATATCGATAACAAAAGAGGAGAACGATATTCCTGTAAATACCAAAGACTAGGCCCAGTTCCCCCTCTTTTTAGCCATAATAGCTTCTCTCTCTCTCTCTCTATTATAAATACCCATATGATGGAGATAGATAGGTTGTTGTGGTTAAAAGGGGGAGGGGGATGAATAAAAAAGTTTAGAGAAAAAATTATCAAAACTAATTTTGATAGAAATGTTTTTTTCTTTTTGTCAATCTCCAAGACATTATCGTCAAGACGTTATCTCAGAACAAAGCATTACTGATTTCAAATTTCAGAACAAAACATTTTTTTAATTAAATGTCTCAAAGTAAAGTAAAATTTAAAATTAAAGCATGTATATAGAGATAGTTTAAGAACACCATTAGAGAATGGTTCTGTTTAAGGAATTATATATACAGTCAAACGTCCATCGATCCATTCCCCGAATCATCGTTTTCCCGTATGTGTCATTTGTTTCATCCAGTTCCGGTGATAATTTTTCTTTGTTGTGTTTCCGCATTTATCGTTTAGTGCAGTAGGTGCCTTCAAGCACGATAGATCGAGGTACCACTATATATATATATATATATATATATATATATATATATATATATATATATATATATATATATATATATATATATATATATATATATATATATATATATATATATATATATATATATATATATATATATATATATTTATATATATTTATATATATTTATATATATATATATATTTATATATATATATATTTATATATATATATATATATATATATATATATATATATATATATATATATATATATATATATATCCGTTCTGAACTGGACTCCACTTTATCCGTTTGAAATGTTCCATACGCTTTTGCAATATCACTTCATTTTTAAATTAACACCTAATGTTGTAAATACAATATTAAATTAAAATTAAATTAGAAACTGTAATTGTTATGCAAGAGTAATTCGTATCGATTTTTTCAAGTAAATCCTTGTCAATATTTCGGTAAAATAGGTTGCTAAATTAAAAAAGCTTATTTTTCCTTTTGAAATGCAGTTAATATATTCACAAAAAGTTTTAAGTTTGTACTACAGTAAAATGAGTATCTTATATTTAAATATTCCTGCATTTTTTTATGCCTGGAAAAGAAATGGGAACAGAATATGCTAAAATAAGCAAATGATACATTGTTTTAATTATGAATTAAACTAACTTTTAATAGGAATAAAGGCAAAACAATATTTCATCCATAATTTAACGGATAATATTTTATATATATTAAACTTAAAATATGGATAAAATGCAGGTATTTTAATTTTATATATACAAATTCCAGCAATATTGGGCCATGGAAAAGAATTGCGTATGTGGCATTTTAAAATAAGTTAATGAAATGTTATTTTAAACATTAAAATTTAAATAACTGAAATATTCTGTATATATCACTGTCTAGTTTCTGTCATAGTATATTTTAGCTTATTACAATTAGAAAGCTGTTCAAACTAATCCTTTGAAAATCAAAGAAGACATGCTTTGAAAGTCCACCTCTTTCCTTAAAAACTTCAGCGAAATATCTTTCGATAGACATTCTTTCTACTTCTTTAATTATACCTCGAAAGTCTCTCGTTAAATATTTAAACTGTCCCTTAATTAGATGGTTTGCTGCCGATGTCTCCAAGTCATAAATTCCGTAACAGATTTCACCTGTGACACTTCTACACAATAGCGATTTGCATTCGCCTTTCGAATCACGTATTCACCCACAATCTTCGGAGTCGGACATCCCGGAACGATTCCATTGTACCGAAATCGGATATTTTACGATCAGCCTTGCCTTTCAGATCATTAAGAAACGCTTTCGGTAATGTTTTAATTGCCTATCAACACTTTTTTGCGATATCTCTCTTGAATACCGAAAACGAATATGAGATAGTGCGAATTTACAGAGAAGGACAGCCGAAAACACTAATTACCGCATTCCATACTTCTATAGGCTAAAGCAAGTTTTTTTTACGTTTTCGTTTTTGCTTTTATCTACTAGCTAGTTAAACTGATTTACGAGATGTAACCGTTTGTTTAAGTAAATGAACGGTCTTTTCTTTCGCTATCATTATGTAATGCTAAATGTTGTTTGCAAAGCATACCTTTAGTAAGTGATCCATTCTCTGATATTTTTGTAATTTAAAGCACGTAAGATATGTTGCCGACGATCAGATGGTATTAATTTATAGTTCTCATGGTTACCCGGGGTAATCATGGACGTATCCTTGAAATGAGTGATAAAAATCAAAGAAAAGTTGTGCAGCTTGAAAGACATCGTGCGTAATTGTGGGTTATTGGCGCTTGAAAATGGATTTACCATGCCGCAAAAAACTGCCGCATTTGGGGCAAAATTTTACACACATTTAAACCTTTTTCTAAATTATCATTGGGATTCTCCTTTGCATGTTATAACAAAGGCATCCCCCCCCCCCTTCCACACACCCCACCACCATCAACTTTCTCATTCGTATTTTTTTCGTATAATAATTCTTAAAATGACTGGACTGACCTAGGAATCGAATCGGGAGCTAATGATCACCGAAGGGATTCTGGCCATTACAAGGTCAAGCCTGTGGTGGTCTTCCTGTAGGTGCCGTAGAAATCCTCCAAAATCTCCACGCGTTTATATTGTAGTTCTCTTTCACACAGTTCCTTGTTGATTGTTTAATAATTTTAGGAAATTGACGAGTTCCTGACCTTGTGTTACACCAGTAGTGTTGCCCTTAAAGAAAACAGAAATAGTTTACATTATTCGAATGTGCAGTGGCGAAACCATCGAAGAAAGAAAGGGGGGACCCTAACCCACTTTCCCCAGAGTGCGTGAAGCCTGAAATATAAAAATTCGAAGAAAAAGATGGTAATTCCAAGGTTAATGTACATAACACCAACCCCCCCCCCAAAAAAAAAAAAAAATAATAATAATAATAAATAAATAAATAAATAAATAAATAAATAAAAAATAAAAATATTTCTTTCAGAAAAGGGGGTAAAAATCCTTTAAAATGGTTCTGGTTGCGCCACTGAAACTGTAATACGGTAGATGAAATATAACGTTCTATTCAAATCTATAACACTAAAATTAGCTTGTATACGGAGATGTTCTAAATAAAGCTGGAATAAAACAGTGAAATCTAACGGCATGTCTTGAAATCCGTCGAAAATATCCATCACCGAGTTAGTGCGATTGTTAAATTACTGGCGTAAAGATTTAGGAGGCGCGAATTTAAACTTCCTTTGATTTTATATTTGACATGGGGATTCTTTTTAATTTAGTAATTTTCATATGAAAATAGACTCTCAAATAAAGAGACACAAATTTTAAACTTTTAAATTATTCAGTAGTTTCATTTTTTACAGGGTATTAAATTATTGACGCCTATAGCTACAAAATTAAAATAAGGTTATTTTGTTTTGTTTTGTTAATTTTAAAGGTAACTTCTATTAAAAAGATTGCTGAGAATCGTGAGTGTTTTATATAAAAATATTCTTTCAGGTATAAGAAACGATTCATAAATATGATTTTGATAATCTGAGAAGAGAATAATATTAAAATAATCTATATAATTGGTTCGCTTTTTATGTCTACGTATGTATTCAGTGATGGTTCAATTAAGTGTAATGTATTTTACTGGGTTCAACTTAATCCGCTGCTCTGCATGCCATCCATGATTATTATTAACCTATTATGTGGAATGGTTCATTTAGTGTTCTATGTTTTTACTTGGTGAGTATTAATCCGTGTTCTCGTTGCCAACCTACATTATTATTAATCCATCAGTCAGAGTTATTGGATAAAGGGTTGTGTCAGATAATCGTTTTAAATTGTACAACCCATGGTCGGAGTATCACAATTTCTACGCTAACACACTAAACGGAA
>OU015493.1:18698911-18816411 GCA_907164885.2 Dolomedes plantarius | reverse complement strand
TATATATATATATATATATATATATATATATATATATATATATATACATATATAAATATAAATATATATATATATATATACATATATATATATATACATACATATATAAATATATATACAGTCGGACCTCTATATATCGAACTTCCATATATCGAAAGTCTCTATATATCGAACAGTTTGTGGATCCCCGTTTTCATTAGGTAGAGAAACTATCTCTATATAACGAAAGATATTTCTATATATCGAATTTTTTTCTAAAAGATTCTTAACGTGGCACGTGATTTTTCTGCCCCGTAAAGATTTTTACCTTAGAGATTTTTTAGATGTTGATGAAGGCATCATTGTTTCCAATTACCCCACAGATGACGACATCATAAACTCACTTCAGGAAGAACAAACTGACATCCAAGAAGATGAAAAGACTCTAACAGAAGCAGAAATCGTTAATCCTTCGAAAAAAGAAATGCGCGCAGCATTTTATGTAATCCGTCGTGGTCTTCAATTCGCGGATAATGTCCCGGAGGCTGTATTTAGTGGACTTAATAAGTGTGAACACTTTTATGATGAATTTTCTTCTAAATTTATTGTGCAACAAGACATTCGAAAGTTTTTTACAAAAATGTAAATCAATTGCGTATGTATTTAAAGGTATGTAAATTTTGTTTGATAATTAAATCTAGTATAATTAATTTATTGATATTTTTTAATCGATAATAATTTTCATTTATGAATGTACGTAATTTATAGTAATGTGATTCATATTTAAATTTGTTGACATAAAAGTGATTTCGTATATTAGAAGAAAATGCACATTTTTCTTGCAATTCAATGTATCACCAATAATTTTAGCATAACCGTTTCTATATATCGAAACCGTTTCTATATACAACTCCCCCCGGTCATTTATATTCTTCATCTTTCAGGTTGATGAATTGTGCTGGTGTTGTCAGGTTTAATAATGTTTTTATTTAAAATATAGCAGCTTACGGTTGAGCAGCGTAGCGCCATAGTAAGATTGCCATTGTTCATTAGTTTGATTTCGAGTTATACTTTTGTAAACATATATATATATATATATATATATATATATATATATATATATATATATATATATATATATGTATGTATGTATGTATATAGCGGGTGTCCCAAAAGTGACCGACGATTTGAATAATCAATTAAAGAAAAACGGAAGGCGATAGAAATGTACGGATTGCTGCATTCTGCTTAGGTAACCTGGGAATTTATTCTCACCAATTTTCAAAATTAGTTACAAAGTTCTTCAACAGATGGCGCTGCTGACTGGGAAAAACTATAAAACAATGTTTTCAAAATAACCACCGTTTGCAGCAACAACGGGGAGCAGTCTGAGGTCAAAATTCGCAGACTCCCGTGCAAACATTTCAATTTGAATGCTTTGACAAGCAGCAGAGATGTACTGTTCCAGTTCATCTACAGTTTGTGGACTATGACGATGCAACTGGTTTTTCACGTTTTACACGTAAGAAAAATTCGCGTAGCGTCAAATGTGGCGAATAGGGAGGCCAATCCATGCCATTTTGCGTATGCTTTTTGCTTTGAAAACATTGTTTTTATAGTTTTTCCCAGTCAGCACCGCCATCTGCTGACGAACTTTGTAACTAAATTTTGAAAATTGGTGAGAATAAATTCCCTGGTTACCTAAGCAGAGTGCAGCAAACCGTACATTTCTATCACCATCCGTTTTTCTTTAATACATTTTTCAAATCGTCGGTCATTATTAGCGTATAAGTATATATATATATATATATATATATACATACATATATATGTGTATATATATATATATATATATATATATATATATATATATATATACTCTGAAGTGCCACTGAATTAGGGATACCTACCTAGTAAAAAGTTGGGCCTCCTCTGGCCTTGATAACGGCTGCCACACGACGAGGCATAGATTCAACAAGTTTCTGGAAACGTTCCACGGGAATGGCTTGCCAAATATTGGCTTAAGCTGTCCATAATTCAGTAAGGTTCTTTGGTGCTGTGTGATGGCCTTTCACGCCTTGTTCCAAAACATCCCAAAGATGCTCAATAGGATTTAAGTCTGGGCTTCTAGGTGGCCAATTCATGACAGAGAAGTCAGAGGAATGCTCATCCAACCAGCCAGTAGCCAACCGGCACTTGTGAGAGGTACAGTTGTCTTGCTGGAAAACTCCATTACCGTGCGGATAACAGAACAGCATAAACGGATGGAGGTGATCACCCAGCAACTCTACGTACCGAATTGCATTGAGGGAGGTTGGTACACGCACCAAAGATCCCAAACTGTGCCACGAAAAAACACCCCAGACCATGATTGAGCCACCATGCCCTTGTACAGTTCCAGCCAGGCATGCAGGATCCATGGCTTCATGAGCCTGAAGCCATATTCTCAGCCTCCCGTCGGCGTTAAGTAGTCGGAATCGAGACTCATCACTCCATGCTACTCGTTTTCAGTCCTCTACACTCCATTATCTGTGCTCTGTTGGCCAGGCAAGACGTGCAGCCCGATGGCGAGTATAGAGCAATGGTACTCTCGTAGGTCGACGGCTCCCGAAACCTATACGGTGAAGCAAGCGTTGCACAGTCCGTTTACTGACTGTACGACTGGCACCGTCATTAAACTGGGTGGTAATTTGAGCTAAATTTTGGCTTCGCTGGCTACGTACAATACGCCTGAACCGTCTCTCACCACGCACTGTCATGGCTAATTGTCCTTTGCAGTTTGCCCGATCGCAATTTTTTTTTCCACTATCCATGTATTCTTGGTATACTCTTGACACTGTCGACCTTGAAAATCCTAGCTGTCTGACGATTTCGGAAATTGAATGGACCATGCGTCGCGCACCTTCGATTTGTCCGCGATCGAAGGCGTCTAAATCAGGCAGTTTACCCATACTGGCAATTCCAACAACTAATTCAGAACAACCACAGTACGCGCTATATATGCAGTTACCACAGCACCCTCACTTCCGCATACATGATGCGCAGCTCTACACAATTTGCATAGGCTTTGTTATCCCTAATTCAGTGGCACTTCAGTGTATATACGTATGCCTACTAAAGTCCCTTGCCACCCTCTTAACTTCGGAACGGCTGCTGCTATATTCATAAAAGTGGTGTCTAGGTACAGTAAAGTAGCCATGCGCTACTGAATAAAACCACCTACCGCGCCACCTGGTGGAAAACTGCGGAGTTAGCAATCCTATCTCGAAAACGGAACGAGATAGGGGAAAAAAGTGATTTACAAAGTTGTAGAAAATCATCGATTTCGTACAAATAGATACCTTGGGGACATTAATGCAAAAATAGAACGGTTAAAACGCGCATTTGTTTTTTCGTGTTTTCCTACATTGTGACGCGACAAAACGATCTGAGAAAGAAAAAAACAACTAGTTTTAACAATATACCTTTATGTGAGGTGTTCAAACTTCTCACCGTCATTGCGGTGTCGTGTTTTGCCCGAAAGATAATCATTTCTCCTTCCGTTCAAGTTTCGTGACGTCACAGTGTAGGAAATCACGAAAAAGCAAATGCGCTTTTTAACCATTCTATTCTTCGCATTAATGTCCACAAGGTGTCTTTTCTTACTAAATCGATGATGCTCTACAACTTTGTGAATCACTTTTTTCCTCTATCTCATTCCGTTTTCGACATAGGAATGCTAACTCCGCTTTTTTCCACCAGGTGGCGTGGTAGGTGGTTTTATTCAGTAGCGCATGGCTACTTTACTATACCTAGACACCACTTTTATGAATATAGCAGCAGCCGTTCCGAAGTTAAGAGGGTGGGAAGGGACTTTAGTGGGCATACTGTATATATAAAATTAACAGAGAAATGTTAGTGACCAAACAATAGATTAAAGTCTGAAAAGCCAATATATAAAGGCTTTTAGTTCCTGGCTGCAAGTAGCTTTAGAGCTCATACTGGTTTTTCACTTTCAACTATATATATATATATATATATATATATATATATATATATATATATATATATATATATATATATATATATATATATATATATATATATATATATATATATATATATATATATATATATATATGATATGTATATATTGATAGATAGGAACTTGTTTTACTCGGGTTTAAATTTATTCAGTAATTACTTGTAAATTAATGCGGATTTTTGTATTATAACATCCTCTTATATTATGTAGTACCAGAGCCGGATCATCGCATAGACAAATGAGACAAATGTCTAGGGCCTGGTTTTTGAAGGGCCCGGTCAAATTGTCTATTTTGAAAAGATTTGTAAATAAGATAGTTTATTTTTCTGTTGGACAACTGTATATAATAAACAAATAAACAAAAGTATATTGCTTTTTATATGGTTATCGTGAATATCTAAAATCTAAAGGAAATGCATTATTATGTTTCTTCTTATTGACAGTAAAACTCCCAATAATTAATAACTTTTTTTTGGTGATAAGTTTTTGGTGATACTTATATTAACTATATTTATTCTTAACGTCCTGTGAAATATTTTTAAATAATTTTGCTTTTATTTTTTACCAAGCGGCTGCAGTGTCCGTATGCGATTTAATGGAACTAATAGTAACAAGATTTATTAACTGAAAGAGCCAGAAATTTTTAAACAAAAGAATTACTTTCTCAGTGGTGTGTAACAGTGAGTAGTTAAGCGGGATTTATAGTCGCATAGTACAACAGCACAGTACAGCGTAACGTAACGTAGATATGAAAAATTGCATTTATAGTTAACATAGCCACTCTCAGCCTGAAGCGTTTTACGCAAACTGACATTGTAGCGCGAAATTCTTAATGAATGAATATTTTTACGTTCTCAGTATTAAAACGGGTAAAAAATTATTTACGAAACTCACTGAATAGTCAATCAAAATTATATTCTTTAGCTGTTTTATACATCGAACAAAATGCTTTGGATAATATTAATCATGATGAAATAGTTGATAATTTTGCTGAATTAAAGACTAGAAAACAGAATTTTTAAATATAGGTTATTCATATTTATAAATTTGCTTTTGTTAGACGTTTAATAAAATAAATTTCCATTTTTTTAATTTATAAACAAACTGTTCAAACGTTTCTAGAAAAACTAAAATTTATTGTTGTATATTAAATATTTTTTATTAATAACTAGGGGCTTCGCCCCTAGGCTCGCTACGCTCGCTCCTCTATTATGGCTAATAGCGAGATACATAGGGGTGATTCTCTGGCAATGTAACAGCTTCCATCAATTTACTGTTGTCACTCTTAATGCGAAGGGCGTTTCATCACTGTTGAATTATCAGCTTTAAAATTCAATTAAAAATCGAAAGTTTGAGACTTGAAATGAGGTTTATATGAATAAGAAAGCTTTCAGCTTCCAGATGATGTAAATATTTTCTTTGTAAGATAAAAACTCGAGGAGCATCGGTAAGGGGACGATATTTCTCGAAAAACTGTGTTTCATTTTTTGATGAAAATATTAGTCTGTTTTAGAATATTTTTAAACAAATTTGGTCTAGTTTGAAAGAGAAATGTCTGTAGTCTTAGATTGTAAAAAGATCAAAATTCTACGATCATTTTTTGGCGAGTTATCGTAATCTGAAGATGATAAAGTCAATATTTTCCCACAAAACATAAAATGATACAAAAAACTTAAAGTCCGACGAAGATGAGACATGTCTTACTTTGATCCCCCTATTTTTCTGCATCCATTGGTATCGCTCTCGACCCCATACCCCCAGCGGTTTCGGCGGAGATATTGTGACAAGCTTTTGACGGCGACAGCGGGAGTTACTTTTTTTTTAGAATAGAGAAAAGATTTAATAATTGTTTTAGTTTTTCATATTATTTAGTTTTGTTTTATTTATTGTTTTATAATTTTTGTGTGCTGTATTTCTTGTGGGAGAGGGAGGGGACCCGGTAAGAAGAAAACGCCTAGGACCCCAAAGCGAGTTAATCCGGCCCTGTGTAGTACTTACGTGTCATACAATAAGGAATTCACGATCTTTTTTAGGAATGTTAAGTTGGAGGAAAAACAATTTAACTACTTCCTTTCCTCTCAGTAATATTATGTTTCGGTGATGCAATTGTGAAATTTGAAAAAATATATTTATTTCCATGCAGTTAATATTTTTCATAATCATTTGAAATCTCTCTCCATGTAAGATCAAAAATACACTGGTGAAATAAATTAAGAGAATTTGCATATTATATCGAATTTCATGAAAAGAACTGAACTGAATGTAAAACCACTGCTTCTAGACAAAAATGCAAATCTTGTACGTCAAATACGTAAGCGTAAACGTGTGTGTAGACGGAGCCAGTAGAGAAACAGGCTTTATAAGCGCGTAAGTTAAGACGCATTTCGTTCGCTAGCACACCTCTGCGAATTTCTTGGTGCTATTTTGCAGCAATCGGTTAATTTCAAATTTTATCAGTAAAAATGAGTAACCACCAAAGTTTAGATGATGGAATGAGGTGGCGAATTGTGGGGAGGCTAGAAGCAGGCCAATCTCAAGTTCAAATTTGTAAAGAGTTCAATTTAACGCCCAGCGTCGTGTGTAGCTTATGGAAACAGTTCCAGGATACCGGATCCATCGAGAGAAAGCCTGGGAAAGGTCGTCCAAGAGCCACGACGGCCAGAGAAGATCGCCATTTGTCGATTATAGCGAGGCGTAACAGGAGTGCTACAGCTTCTCAGTTCTCTCGTGACTTGTATGCAGCCACAGGAACCCGTGTATCAAGGGTGACTGTTTCCAAAAGACTTCATGAGAGAGGGTTGTTTGCGAGAAGACCTGCTGTTTGCGTCCCGCTCGCGTCTACGAACAGGAGAATCCGTTTATCATGGTGCAGAGAGCATAGAGATTGGAGTATGGATCAATGGGTGACCGTTCTTTTCACTGACGAGTCCCGGTTCAGCCTAAACACCGATTCTCGCCGTACGTTCATATGAAGAGAACCAGGGACCCGCTACCTACCCTCCAATGTCCGCGAAATCGACCATTAAGGCGGATGAGGTTTAATGGCCTGGGCAGGCATCATGTTGGATGGCCGCACACCTCTCCATGTTCTTGAAAGATGCACTGTGACTAGTGTGAGGTATAGGGATGAGGTCTTGGAGCCCCATGTTCGCCTTTTCAGGGGTGCAGTTGGCCCTGAGTTCATTTTAATGGGCGGTAACGCGAGACCACATAGAGCTCTTCTGGTCGACGAATTTCTAGAGAGTGGGGATATTCGCCGGATGGATTGGCCAGCCAGATCTCCAGACCTAAACCCTATAGAGCACGTCTGGGAAGCTTTGGGGATATCAATTGCAACTCACAACCCCCCTCCGAGAACCATCCAGGGAATGAAAACAGCGATGCTGAACGAGTGGGACCAATTGCCACAGGAAATGATAAACTGCCTTATTTCAAGTATGAAATCACGCTGCGAGACCTGTATATCTGTAAGAGGGGACCATACCCTTTATTAACCCATCTATTAACCTTTTTTTTTTTGTTTATTCTGCAACCTCTGTTTCATACCTTCCGACTCCAACGAGTGTTACGCACGATCATGTGTGTGTATGACAATTATTGAATGGTTATTTGTTTTGTATTGTATCAATGTATGTACATATCACATTTCATTAAAATCGGTACAGGAGTTCTAGAGATAATCGACCAAGTCTGCAAATTCTCTTAATTTCTTACACCAGTGTAGAAAAGTGCTCCTTATTACTATTCTAGGTGATAAGAATATGAAACGGGGAAATTCTCTTATTTCCCTTAGAAACGTTTTAAATCTCTTAAGGGGTCAGGTACCTTTTAAAGACCAAGAGACTCGATAAACATATCCTATTTTCAATCACCAGTAGATACTAAAATAATGAAAATTTTACTGTGAGTTAAACACTCTTTTTTATTTATAAATATTGCACTCAATTTTTTTCTAGCTTGAAGAGAAATTTTTTAATTTTTTTAAAATTTGAACCATTGTTTTTTTCATTGTTATATGATTGCGCGCATGATATCACCAGAGCAGTTGGCTAGAATACCGTGAAATTTTATACACGCTCAATATAAACAGGTATCAGTAAAATGACGAACAGTTATGTCATTTCTACCATAAAAATTTGAGATACAATAAAATTTATCAAAAAAATTTCTGAAATTTAAAAAAAAAATTTTTAATTTTTTTTTCTATGAAAAACTAAGAATTTTGATTTCAACGTTCGTCATTTTAAAGATATATTATGCAACTTAATTTTAAAATTAAAAATATATATATATTCATTAATATATGGACGCAAGTCTGCGCGCATAACATAAAATTGAAAAAAACAATGGTTTAAATTTTTAAAAAATGAAAAAAATTGTCTTCAAGCTAGAAAAAATTAAGAGCCATATTTATAAAGAAAGAGTGTGTTTAACTCAGTAAAATTTTTGATATTCCTGAATGAAACATTTTCATAACTACTGATGATTTAACATAGGGATATCTCTGTCGAGTCTCTTAGCTTCTAAAAGGTACCTGACCCCTGGATGATTTGCGTAGAAATGAAGAAATAAATAAGTGAGACACACAAAAACAATACTGATTCAAAGCTTTTATTTTCCAAGCACAGATAGAGGAAGTCGATGCTGTTTCATCTGAGTCAAGAAAATTTTCTTACAGAGTTTCCCACCGAGGGTGGAACTTTAAGTACATGGAAAATACTATTTTTTAAAAATGAACAGTTTAATCCAAAACAATTTATAACACATACTACGTAAACGACATATAATTCCTGAACAGTTTTAGAAGTGGAGGGAAAAAAATCTGTGTTTCATGAACAAGTAACTAAACTTCAGTTAAAAAGAAGATAAAGTTTTTCAAGCTGTGAAAGAAAGAAGCTAAACTAAAAAATTGTTTCACATATAATGTGGCCTTATGAACTTTATAAGTGAATTCCGTAATTTAATATTCCCTAACCCAATATAAGATTTTTCCTTTTGTTTTATCAAATGACTACCTTTATAAAAGGAAATCTTTGGTTGAAGTATTGAACTCTTAAAATGCCTCTAAAACCCAATTTTATGCAACAGAGTGCATTTATTTTACTTTCAGGCATATGAACACATCGATTGCGTTTATTCTCTGTCTGTTTTACAGTTTGGAGCATTTTTGTCTTATCAGATTTTTTAAAATATCCTGTAAATGACATCCAGGTTTTCGATATTGTCTTTCACATGCTCCTTAGTTAGCGTAAGGCAGGAGGTTTCATTAAAATACACTGTAAACTTATGAAGTAGTATCCACTAAATAAAGAAAACAGTAAATTATTAACTTATAAAGTCAGTAAGTTTCGATGTAACTGAACTGGCTTTGTTAAATTTTCGCAGTAACTTAGAGTAGTATTGTTTTTGTATGAAAGCGTTTGCTTTGTTGCATTATAGAAGAATGTTTTACATTTTGTTAAGAAACTAT
The DNA here is from genome assembly GCA_907164885.2 of Dolomedes plantarius. Classification (NCBI taxonomy): domain Eukaryota; kingdom Metazoa; phylum Arthropoda; class Arachnida; order Araneae; family Dolomedidae; genus Dolomedes; species Dolomedes plantarius. The sequence continues at coordinate 18,806,938 of OU015493.1, read as the reverse complement.
CAATTAAAAAATTCAATCTGAATAGCAACGAAAAAACTAGCAACAAACTAATTTTTTCTACACTACAGAGCAGGAAAAACTCCTGGTTCAGTTTGAGAAAGAACTTTTAAACAAATTTAAAGCCTCTAAGAACCTTTTGAAGAATTTAAAATTATGTGATACTTCAAGAACTTTCAAGTAACTACATACTGCAAAATTCCGTATAAATAATGCTGGAAGTTATCTGAATAGTAATTTAAGTATCCTACTAAACAAAATATTACCGATAAAAGAATGGAAAGTTTTTTTTTATAGACTAAGTTAGCAATATAAAAGTAACCTGTGCATCAAATTTTCGCAGAGAAATTAGAGAAGATTGAAATAAAACAAGAAAACCAACAAGGAGAGAAAAAAATAACCGGTTGAATTTTTATCGTTCATTTTGCTATAGCACCGTACTTTTTTCCACAATAAAATTGAAATAAATAAAAGCACTCATTAATAGATTGGTGCGGGACCATAGGCAGCTGGGGCGGCACCATATGGGATACCTGCTGGAACGCCTCCATACTGAGCACCTGCAATGAAAAGAATGTATATTTGTGTAAGCAGCATGATATTTCTGAAACGAGGGCAAGAGATGTAACTACTACGCAAGGGTAGTCTCTAAAAAGCTCCCACCTGCCCCTCATTTGGACATGAATAGGTTTTAAAAAACCCTTTAATCATTACTTTTGAAAATATTTCATCTTGTATGGGAATGAATTTTTTTCAAAAACCAATAAGGCGAAACGTCGCAACGTCACTGGTTACGTCAGTTTTCGTCTGCTATATATCACGTGATTATCGGGTGGCAGAAAACAGAAGCCGTTCCTATGCTTTTGCATGTGTTTTTGGACGATACCTTCATTTTGAGTTAAATAATTTAAGTTTATTTATAAAATTCCTCATATTAATTGTATGTAACAGGTATTTTCACAATTTTTTTTCAATATTTCGCAAGGCTTAAGAGAATATAATCATTCTTTCATTGAGAATGATTATTATCATGTTGAGATATGTATAGATATCAGGATAAGTTACTTCAGGCCAGCGTCTTGTATCGTAACTCCAGTCTTCCTCTGTCAATACGGGTCACGTACTGAATAAACCTTTCCGGGCTGTACCTGAATGTTTAATTTAGTGATATACCTTTGTTTAGATACCGTATCTAAAGAATTTTCGTAATCTGAGAGCATTTTATTCAACAAGCTGTAAGAATGCTCATTGAACGCCATGTTAAATTATGCGATGTTTTGCCACTCCTCAGCAAACAAGAAGTAAAATCTGCAAGAGTTGAGATGTGACATGCCGCGAGACACTATCCTATTGAAAAGAGAAGAACTAATAGAAAAGTATAGCTTCTCATGGTAGGACTGAAATGGTTGCGTTTATACTAATCTACAGAAGTGAATTTTTGTGTTTCCTCTCCAATAGACTAAACGATACAATAGGTGAATATGGTAGGACACAGCTCTCCTAGGGGCCTGTTACCATAGAATTCGTCAGCGTTAGCTTAAAAATGTTTAACCAATCATATACCAGTCATTGACTCATTTAACCAATCAGCTCCAACGGAATCTTTAACGCTTACGCTGACAGAGTCTATGCGAACATGCATTAACACTCGTAGCGTGAAGCTCGTCTAGTGTGCTAGCTATGTACGCAGTTGCGCATGTGCAAAACATGGGGAAAGTAGAGAAATAGTCATGCAGTGTAGGTTATTTGCCGAATTGTACCGAATTGGGAGAGGAGAGGAGGGGTGCCGTACTTTCCCCTCCCTCCTAACTACTAACTGACCAAGAGTATGTAAATGGTCGTAAGTGCCAGGCATGTCCCCAATCCAAAAAAAATCGTGGAGGGAGAAAAGAGGGGGGACTTTTGACAAGAACATAATTAAGGATACTTTTAGGTTAAAACATTTTAATTACAAATGAAGAACCTAATTTTCAGGTTGGCTTGGATCCCATATATCCATTTCTCTGCTTACGTCATTGCTTCTCACAAAAATATTTCTAGATTATTTACCTCTGGAGGTGCGGGGTCAAGTGTTCCGGTCTCGTCACTTGACTCGGTTCTAAATTACGGGACCGATGTTCTTCGAGGTCAAGTCAGACTTCAGCTCTAGTGGTACCTCGCCTTAAAAGTGAAGCAGCTTACTACCCTTCGCCCAGGACCTAGGATTTTAGAACCTATGTCCTTTGGACTTGGTGTAGGCTTTCTTGCACCAAAGGAAATGGCAACAACAACAACAACAACAACATATTTCTAGATTTTTTCAACCAATTAAACAGCCCCCCCCCCCTTAAAAAATAAATAAACAACTTCAGGCTTTTGAATAATATAGACATAAATCTGAAGGACTGGTGCTACAAGTACCTCAAAAGGGAGCAAATCCTCCTTGGAAAAACCCCTTCACGGGGAGGTCAAACTAGTACAAACCCTATTCTCAAGAAGCCCTTCTCAAAAACCCTCAAGATGGTTAAACAAGGCCAAACCTCCTCCTCAAGGATGTCAGACATGGTCAAACACTCTATTCAAGGAGGTCCTTTTTAAAGCCCGCTTCTCAAAGGAGGTCAAATAAGGTCAAACCTTCTTATGGAGGTCGCAAAAGATCAAACGCTCCTTAATTACGTCCCAGTCTTCTCAGGGAGTTTGAGAGGGTCGAGGGCTCTTTACCTTTTACTGCCAAGTCACAGAAGATGAAAGATCTTCAAGCGACAGAGAGGTAGCGTGTTTAAAACAGTAAGAGTGTCGTCCCCTTATAGGCGTCCATTGTCTTTCAGATGAGGAATAAAAGGTTATAAATGAAAAGACTGAACTGAAGGACTGTAAACCTTATCCTCGTCAGGGGAATGAACATTTCGTGTCACTTTTCTGTTTTTTACTGCAAATTATAACCAACCATCGCATGTTGCGTAATGGTCCATTTCCCATTAGTTCCGGAGACATGCTATCTTAAAAAAAAGTGAAATAGAGACTGGTCTCACCTCCGAGTCCGTCGTCAGCGCTGGAGTTGATGGTAACGTCAGCGGGGGCGGAGTTGCTGGTGCCGGGTTCGTTGGTGGTGATGGATGCACGGAATCCCAGCTCGTCGGCGACGTATTCAACGAGTCTGGACCTGCCGTCTTCGTCAACGACGGAGTAGGAACCGGTCACTCGTCCGCTGCCGTCCCCGGATTCCTGGTGAGAGCTCTGGCCCCCCTCAGATGGGGAACTGTAGCTGAATTGGTAAGGGTTGGGAATGCCGTTGTACTCGAGGCCCTGGAAGTGGAGGGAAAAAATCGCGTTAAACCGTCAGAACATGCAAAGTTGCCTTACACTGCGGAAGAATTAGATCGGCCAAAAAGTTTGTTCGGCCAAGTAAAAGTAAAAGACACATTTTTAGTCTTCACCAATGACGCTATTGAAGAACATGTTCACCGTATTGTTTGACTTCCTTCTGCCATCTTTCAGGCAATTTCATAATTCCATCTTCTCGCAACTTACACTGCACAAATCTTTTTTTGCGTTTTGGCTTCGTTTTCACTTTTCTTGAAAAAATGAAGAGCAATATGCCGAAAATGTTGCTGAATTTCTTCCATCTCCAATATTATTATGGCTGCATAAAAAATCCCCAATTTTGATAAGTTTTTTTTTTTTAATTGCACGCTGATATGACAGCTGTCACAACACAATCCAACAAAATTGTTTCGAATGGCGTTAAAGACAACTAGACGTTACTAGAGCCATCTCACAAAAAAAGAACGAATTTTTTTGGCTAACCCAATATATTTGGTAATGTACCCTATTCGGTAGGAAGAGATAGGGCCTGTTCACATAGAATCCGTCAGCGTCAGCATTACTCGTATTGAAATATATTTAACCAATTACAAACCTCCAAACGATCAGCAACGAAATTTTTAAGGCCTGTGATTGGTTTAATATATGTCAATACGAGTACGATAATAGTGACGCTGACGGATTTTATCTGAACAGGCCCTTAAGGTATTTTCAAACGGACGTATGGGAATATTCTGACGCGAGATTGTTTAAGCTGGATATTTCTCACAAACCTTTGCGTCATTTAATTCTGAAAGCTTTACAGTTTTTTTTCATAGTGTTTTTGATTTTAGAATTTTGTGTCACAGACCCGTAAAAGAAGTTTTAGGTCAATACATTTTATACCGGTGTCTCTTGAACATATCAAGGAATTTTTTGTAACTTTTTTTCCTGAAATTTTTAAATAAATAAAACCTATCTCGTTAATATGATAATGAGTGAGGACTCCGTCAACTTCATTCTCTGCAGACAATAAGGTTATGACCACGAATCATTGAAAGAGAGAATTTTTGTCAAGCCACTTTAAGTTTCAAACAAAAATCGTTTGTAGTTAAATGTATATCTTTCTCGGTTTCACCTCTTTAAAAAAAGATAAGTGGAGTTAAAGATTGAATCTAGTCTTAGGGTTTTTAATGTTTTAGAAATATATTTATAAAGGTAAACATCATGCCCCGAAAAGTCTCTTACGATGTATTATCTAAGTATCTCTTTTGTATTATCTAAGTCATTTTCGTGCCCGGAAACGTAACGCAAGAGAAAAAAAATCTGATACTTACAGCATACTGAGCCCTGGCGACGATAGCAAGACATGCGAAAAGTAGAATCTAATGAGAAAAGAAACGGAAATACTGTTTAATTGTGTTTAAGGATAAATGTAATATACATGATAACAATGAAATTGACTCAAAAAGTCATTTGAGGCTTTCTCCAAAAAGGAAAAATCCTATAGGAATAAAGAATAGCTATACATGTCGATGGCTATAGATATACGAGTAGATAGTACAGCTGAGAACCTCAAACTTCAATGAGATGTTGAAAAGAAATTAAAGAGCAGGAATAAAGTACTTTATCATTTGTACTTTTACATAAGTTATTTTCATTTGTAATGCTTTATGCTACAGAAGATCTTCTTGATCGTTAGGAAATATCAAATGAAGAGTGACAAATTGTTAGTTCATGTGTATAATGCGAGCATGGAACCTATAACTTTCCCTTTCTGCTACGCCCATGGTCTATTAATTACCATGTTTTTATTAACTCGTTTTCTTGTTTGTGTGTGTGTTTGTCCAGTACAAATCTTGCAATCGATTTTTAACTAACTTCCCGACTAGCTAGATATTTGAAACTTTTAGAATAGCTCAGAACACGATGACAATGCCTTATTTTAATACTTTTAGCCATCTTTAAGCAGTTTTGAATTCATTTTCAGTTAATTTTGTTTTGTATACTGGTGCAGCCATCTGTCGTCCGGGACGGGAACGCAAAGTTAAACGCAAGTTAACTTCCAATTAACTTCATTTTCTTTCAAGTTGATGAGATAATTCATCAAAAAAAAATTTTTTTAAGTATTTATTAATACATAGAATTGTCAAGTTTATATGATTCAACAGAAAATGTAAAAACATGTTATATAAGTTATTTTTATCTTATTTATAAGTTATTTATAAGTTATTTTTATCATGTAAGTTCTTTTTATCTTGTAATTATCTCTATAAACTGAATATGCTTAGCTGAAGCTTACGATTTATTGCACTTATGCATCCAATACAAGGCTGACATTTCTTGCTTTGTACAACTCGATTGAAATAAAAATTAAGTAAAATGTAAATAGGTTAAAGTTAACTAAACAAAGAATTAGTAACAATAACAACATTTTATTTCCCAACAAAGTTGGGCCAGGGTTTACGTTCAAGATTCAAGAGTAAAAATCTTCCGAGTCATCATGCTCGGCCAAAACAACAAGAAGTGACAAACCGCGACAGACACCCCCAGGGCATTGACCCGTACAGCGCTACCTGGCGGTGAAAACATATATATTCCCAACATCGATCTCCAATACTATTCTCGTCACCATATTTGCTATAAGATTTCATTGTATATTACGTTTTTTATTCCCTTTGATCCATATTGCAGAAGAAATTTATGCACCTTGTCATATAACGATTTTCTTTAAATAATGTATACTCTAAAAAATAGTTGCCTCTTAAAAATTCATATTTTCGTTAATTATTTTAAAGAATAAGGACTATTTTTTTTACACGACTGTGATTGTCAGGAGGAAATAGTTGGAAAACTTTTGTTCTTTTTCAATTCGATCTTGGCAGTGAGAAAATTTCCCTCATCATTAAGTTTTTCTTTATATTCTTTATAATATAATAATACAAAATTAGCAAAGAATGAACAAGTTTCTTTAAATGTTTAAAACTGACTTTCTTTAGGAAATTTCTTAAAAGTATGGATAATTTAGAATTTTCTTGAAAATAAGATTCAGAGCTTGATGCATTTAATAAGTTGACATCTGAAACTGTATGGCTATTGTGAGCTGTTTTAAAGGAAATCCAATGCTAAGTCTAAGTTACTCACTAAGAAAAAAGTGTTACTGGGGCCCAGTCCTTGTGGAACTCATAACAGATCGACCAAGTCAAGACTCGGAAACCAAAACTGTTCTCTAACATTAGAGCTTTAAAAAAAACTATGATAAAAACCTGACATAAAATAAACAATATGTATAGCCTGAACATTCTCTAAATACAAATGGAGAGCTGCGTTTCTTTTAAGTTCTTGGAGAAATATTGTTCTGTCTCATTCTTTGAGGTTTGGCTTAACTCCTAGACAATTTATAGCTGGAGCCTTACCACAAAAATATTCTCTAATAAAACGAATTTTGTTAAGACATTTCTAAGTTACTGCTTTGGGGAAAAACAGAGAGAGACAACTCGAAAAAAAAAAAAAATTTCTGAGTAGCACCAGAGGCCAAAAAATTTTCATTAACATTGGAATTATCTACAATTTTCTTCCATTAGGATCGAATTGGTAACCAAACAAGTTACATACATACCTTGTACATTTTGGATGAAACTGAGGAATGGCTCCTTTGAGGCTTTTGGTAGGTAAATCCCTTGACTCGGATGTGAATTTTCTACTCGATGACATCGCCTTTTTATACTTGCTCTGGACTCATCTGCATCACGTTTGAACCCTCTTTATCACACGAAGGTGGACAAAAGGGAAAAAAAAAAGAAAAGAAAAAAACCAGAACAAAGCAAGAAAGTAAAAGTTACGTGAAAGTGGAGCTTCAGTTTCGAAATGTTTTATCGCCGCCGTCGTGCCGTGTAGGTTAAACAGGGAGCATTTAGGGCGACAGAAATTGAGTGACAAGGGCTTCTTTATGCGGAACGTGACGCGACCGGCTGATGGCGAAATTTTTGCATCGCTTATCGAGGCCTCGCGGAAGGTTGCCTGTAGATTTTTCAGCTTACTTAAAATTCACCGTCGAAAGGCCTCGTTAGACTAAATTTGGTTACTTTGTAAAGGTAATTAGGCCTGGCGATCTGTGGGGAAACTTAACTATGAAAGTCCTCTGACAATCAGTATGCTTACTGCCTATAGGATGTAGAAATATGCAAAGCTTTATTAATAATACTGATATATATGCAGCTTCAGGGAAGTATTTTTAAAAAAGTAATGAATTTAGTAGGCCTGTTTTCGTTACGAAAATGTTTCCCAACGCAGAGATTTCGCTAACTACGACATTTTAATGGTTAAAACGAGTTTAATGGAACGGTGGACCTTTATTTGAGCAAATCTTTTCATTGTAATATTGATTGTGTTATTGTAAAAAATGTATATATTTCTGTAGGTTAATAGTACCAAAATAGTTCCTTTCAAGTAAAAAATCATTTATGAAGCTTCTATGAAGTAATTTATAAAGGATAAGTTTAGTAATAAACTTTAAATCTGTTTTTCTCAAAACAGATTTTTCAAGGATTTTAGATTTTTTAAAGGTTCCATGCTACTTAATTTTAATTCAAAATTCACAAAATTGATAAGGAAGAATCCTGATACTGTTTACAAAAAAAAAAATGGGTATGCATTTTACAATTCGACTTCATTAAGGCCATTAAATTTGATTTTTAACTTATTAAATGGAAAAATTTTGATGAAAGTCGAGATGGAATTGTGAAAAAAAATCTCTCAACAAGGGATTAAATAATTGATACCCAGATTTGTTTTTTATACAGTTTAAAGTGATTAAAATGCAAAATCGGGGAAATATCTCAAAAATTAAGTCGCAAGGAGCATTTTAAAATTTTGTTTATAAATTTCAAATTGTTAAAAAAAAATCTTAAAATTATAATGAGATTGGAAATTTCGTTTAAGGTATTCTGTATATTTATAGTGAAATTTATATATGTACAAAATTTCGTATCTCTATGATGAAAAGTAAACAAAAATAATTTTTAACGTTCACCGTTCCCTTAATCATGAAACCCCCTTTACAATAGGGACGGTTAGAAGAAGGATTGTTCCCGAACTATGAACATAAGTCTGTACTGGCCAATCCTTCAAAATATGGAGGTAAAAGAAACCTTCTACGGAACATCATATACAGTTCATTACTTAGTAGCCCTCTCAATTCCTCAGTACAACAGGAAAAGTTACACCTAAGAAATTTTGCTCAAATTCAATGAAGCATGAAGCATAGTTGAATGCAATGTAGCAGCTGTGCTTCAGCAAACTCCATGATGGGAGACTTAAATATTAATATGAAAACTAACGTAGTGTAATTAGTCACTTTAGAGTTCTATAAAACAAGATTTTAATTTTTGTGATTTTTCTTTTTTTTAATTAACACAGGGAAAATATATTAAGGAATTTGATAAACTTCTTAGATTGAAATAATTTATTAACAATTAATTTTTAATTAAAAAATGCTTAATAAGATAGATAATTTAAAAATATAAATATAAATAAATAATTATAACAAAAACAGTTTTATAAACAGTACAATATATTTAAAATTAATTATGTAATAATAAACTGTGTTATTTATTTTAAATCAATCTATCTTATTGCTATGCATCTTGTGATATAAAAGCTTTTTTTTTAAATTTACAACGATGTCAGAGTTAAGAACAGTAAATCTGAAATTATTAATAATACTGAGTTGGTAAAATTATCGGGAATATTAAAACTACTAAGCTCTAATTTTCTTACTTTTGTAGGCTATATTGTATAACTTTCAGGGTATATTGTAAAAAGCCCTCAAAAGCAAGAGGAACCAGCTTCATATGAGGAACGAAAAATCAATCAGCATAAAAACTAAAGTTACTGTTGATCTCCCCTTTGAGATCAGTCAAAAGCAGTAAGAATCACGGTAGATCAGGTTAATCAAATCAGAAAAAAATTCTCTGTTTAATGTAATTTCAACCCTGTTGAAAATCCTATCATTAAGCATTATTTCATTCGTTTCATAAATTTGGTTTGTATTCATTTGCTTGATAATAGTTTCAACTTTTTAAAATTATCTTCTTTCAGTTTAATGTTTTGTAATTTACGTTATATAGGAGCGTATTGGTAGTGCGTTTGGCTTCGCACTTGGAAGGGTACTTAGTAGCCCTACGTACTTAGACACCGTGCAATCCATATGAAACAGAAGAAGGAATAATCAGTTGCTTTATCATAGAACACCAAACCCGGCGCCAGACAAAGTGGAAGTTAAGTTAAGGAGACCGCAAGAAGACTGACGTCACAAACATTGCAACCATGGAGTATATATATATATATATATATATATATATATATATATATATATATATATATATATATATATGTGTGTGTGTGTGTGTGTGTGTGTGTGTGTGTGTATATAATATATATATTATATATATATATATATATATGTATATATATATATATATATATATATATATATATATATATATATATATATATATATATATATATATATATATATATATATATATACCAGGTGATCAAGGAATTAAGGAGAAAGAGGAATCAGCTTCATATGAGGAATGAAAAATCAATCAGCATAAAAACTAAAGTTACTGTTGATCTCCCCTTTGAGATCAATCAAAAGCAGTAAGAATCACGGTAGATCAGGTTAATCAAATCAGAAAAAAATTCTCTGTTTAATGTAATTTCAACCCTGTTGAAAATCCTATCATTAAGCATTATTTCATTCGTTTCATAAATTTGGTTTGTATTCATTTGCTTGATTATAGTTTCAACTTTTTAAAATTATCTTCTTTCAGTTTAATGATTTGTAATTTACGTTATGTAGGAGCGTATTGGTAGTGCGTTTGGCTTCGCACTTGGAGGGGGGGGCGCTCAGTTCGAATCCCTTCGAACGCCATTCAGTACTTTCGTGTCTAAGCTGGATATAGGCACGTTGAATCCGTAAACCAGAAAGTTCCTCCACGATGTCAGTAGATGGGGGCAGGTGCGAAACCTCCAGATATCGCCCATGGGCATGATCAATCCAAATTGAGGTGGTTTCAAGGGAGCAATGTTGACTCACCTGTATGGTGCTCCTAGATAAGAAGTTGTCAACAGTAATCGCGGTTCTGTGAGAATGTTCCATGATAAATTTCCCACCATTAGAAAGAAAAATTTGAACTCAAAAGTGCTTTCTTCTTCTACGCTTTATTCTGAAAATGTCCGCATTAACATCTACGTACTTCCTACATAATATTGCTAATTGATACAATTTTATCCCTGCTAATATATATATATATATATATAAAAGACACAGTTGAAAGTGAAAAACCAGTATATGCTCAGAACCACAAGAGCCAGGAACTAAAAACATGAAAAGATAGGTGAAAAATAGGTTTTTGACAGCATCTTTTCATCAGCGGTGCCGATACTGTCTAAAAACCAATGAATTGTTTCTAATAAGTATGATCTGAGCAATAAACATACTTAGACACCGTACAATCCATATGAAACAGAAGAAGGAATAATCAGTCGCTCTATCATAGAACACCAAACCCGGTACCAGACAAAGTGGAAGATAAGTTAAGGAGACCGCAAGAAGACTGACGTCACAAACATTGCAACCATGGAGTATATATATATATATATATATATATATATATATATACCAGGTGATCACAATCAAACTTCGCCTATTCAGAGCCCTCTGTAGCTGTAACTAATAGGCGGAATCAGCTGAAATTTTGCTGATAGACAATTCAAAGGGTGCGCCGGAAGATTCCGGGAAAAAAAGGGAAAAAGTTTTTAAAATGTCTGCTAGGGAGCGCATTGCAGCCTAAATGCTTTAAAAGTCATGCAATAAATAACTGGGCACAAAAAAGTCATTTAAAACTTTTCATTTTCCAGGATACTTTTACATTTTCAAGGATCATGATGTTCAAAACTGTTATTTTTGCATTTTGAAGCATTATGAAGGTACAAAAGTTGATAAATGTGGCACTGAAAGTGAAGAATTAAACAATCTGATTTGCATAAGCATAAGAATTCAAAGTGAATTCTGAGTATAAAAAGTATGAGATCGAGTGAGTATCATTCTTTCAGTTACGATGGCAATTAAATTACAAGAACGTGCGTTAATCGTAAAACTTTTTTTATCAAAACCAGGAAAATGCTGTTGACGCTCTTCGAGAATTTCGACGTCAAAACAAATTGCATCGGGGTCCAATGTCTCCACAAGGTGTGAGAGACATGATATCTCGATTTGAAAACACCTGGTATTTAAGCGTTCAACGTGGAGGAGGGCGAATGCCCATCGGCGAAGAAGTCGTTTCAGAAGTAGCAACGGCCGTTGTCGAGCAGTCACTGACAAATGATCCTGGAGTCAGCAGTTCACGTGCACTGTCACGACAATTAGACGTACTGTATAGCACAGTGCAGAAGATCCTGAGAAAAATATTAAAATTTTTTTCGTTATAAGATCAGCCACAACCAGCAACTGCTTCTTACCGACAATGACCGTCGCTTATCTTTTGCCCAGACTTTTCTTGCCCGAATGGAAGTCGATGAGTCTTGGCCGTGGAACATTCTCAGGAGTGACGAGGCTCATTTTTATCTGAACGGAACAGTGAACACCCATAATTGTCGAATTTGGGCCTTCTGCCCATTTCCTCAACACTCACCTAAAGTTACCGTCTGATGTGGATTCACTTCCCAATTTATTCTTGGACCATTCTTTTTCAAAGAACTTAAAGATAATGGCCCTGTCACATGTTCTGTAACAGCCCTCAGATATCGTGATACGACGATAGCTCACGAGTTTCGTTTTACCTCAACTCCAGAAGCGACAATGCCTTAAGTCTATTACTTTTACGCAGGCTGATGGGCATAACGGACTCTGCCCTCCACATAATGGACTCTGTGTGCGGAGGTTTTCGCAACAACATTTTACGGATGACAGGGTGATTAGCCGATCGTTTTCTACTCCTTGGCCAGCCCTTTCTCCCGATCTCACTCCGTGTGATTTTTGGTTATGGGGGCATTTAAATAACATTGTTTATAGAGGGAATGTTACAACTTTGGCTGACCTGAAGGACCGCATAACATTGTATGTACGACAGATAACTGGCGACCAGCTGCGGTCCGCTGTTGAACACGCTGTTCATCGCCTGCACATTTTACCTACTAAACAGGTAGCCCACATTGAACAAATTTCTTTAAATCGCTAGACAGTGTGTAACAAATAAATTATGCGTGAATTGGAATTTGTAAATTATTTCCATGTAATGCGCCTCCTAGCGGACTTAGTTTAAATTTTTTTTCGGAATCTTTCAGCGCATCCTTTTAATTGTCTATCTGCAAAATTTCAGCTCAATCCGCCTTTTAGTTACAGCTACAGTGGGCTCTGAATAGGCCAAGTTTAATTATGATCACCTGGTATATAGTGGAGTCTCAATTGATCGTTCCCCGAATAATCGCTTTCCAGTGGGTGTTATTTCATCCAATCCCGATGATATATATATATATGTATATATTATATAGATATGTGTGTGGTGTGTGTGTGTGTGTGTGTTAGAAATTAAATATAAAAATCCGACCACATACCAACGAATTGTAAGTTAAAAGGACTATCGAAAATGGAATAAAAATATATCCATATTAAAGTATCAATGCAACTCTGCTGTTTGAAAGAAGATGAATGTGAAACAGTTGGCAGTGAAAAATAAAACATGAATGCAAGTCTTAAGAATTTAAATTTAATGACACTATTTCTTTTTCAGCAACATCAATATCGTCGTAAAAGAGGAGTTGTTTTCGAAAGGATGATGGATACGGGCGTTTTCTCTTAAAGGATCTATAAGATAAAATACGTCCAGGATGTGGGCAATCCTAGAGAATCGATAACTATCAATTCTAAGTTTGTAAAAAATTGTGTGGATGTCAGCAAACGTGCTGTTCATGAAATATAATTCATCTGTCTATAAAAATATTCATTTATTATAATAAATAATTTAGATGTATTAAAGTAAACAGAGCGTCACGAAAAAAAAAATCTGAAATTCTACAAAATCATTTATAAATGATACATTACCGTCCATAAAACTTACATTTCTCTAAATTAAATCAAATTTTGTAGCCTTTAATGTAAATATATTATTGTTTAATAAATTAGGATAAAACATATTTTTTATTTATATGCATTGCGTTTTAAAATTATAGCTTTGTGGGTGCACGACATTTTCAATTTGAATTTTATACATATTTAAATATTTATCAAGTGATTTCTCACTTTCAGTGACATTTTACAGAATTATATCATTTAAGTTTTGTGCTTTAATTGTTATCATCTTAATACAGTGCCGCCAACAACATAACTTGAAACCGAGCTCTGGATAATGAAACCAGCTGAAGAATATTTATCTGGACTACTAAATTATTTCCTTTTCGTATCTGTATCCTGCGGTTTTGAGCATCACAAATAACTTCATCACCAAATAACAATCATAGAGATTTAAGGCACTAAATTTATTTATAGAAAAACGGTACAGTAACAGCAATTTACATATAAACCGGAACAACACACAACAGGGAAAACACTCAACAGAACCAGGATACATACACCAATTAGCACACGAACAATACTGGTGCGCCATCTATATTATACAAATAAGCCTGAGATACAAAATACCTTACACCAGCATCGTGACCACTAGATTTGGTTTGGTTTGGTTTGGTTTGGAGCGCTACGGTCATTTTTTGCTACACGAGGGCTAATTAGACCGGGACCTACTGCTTAAAGCCGATTCCGAACGGCGACAAACGTCCATGCCAAGAATGGGATTCGAACCCACAGACTCTGGTTCCGAAAGCCAGCGCCCTAGCCATTCGGCCATCGTCCGGCTCGTGACCACTAGACCACCCCAACTCTTTGAAAAAATCTCGTAAAGTGAATCCTCTCCACATTCCTCCTCCTTGTCTTTATATTTTTACTCAAATGATGGAAGGTGTTTGTTGGCTGAACATATTTATTTTATTTTACAGTAGGCCAAGGTCATGGTAATTGGCTTTACGAGGGACCTAGCTAGTAGTCTGGGAAAGCCCTGACTTAAACCTCGAACGGATGGAAAAGTTGAATTAATACTAATTGGTACCCGTCAAAACATGACGGCTAGATAGTAAATAAATGCACTAATACACAAATTATACTCAACACATCATTGCCAAATGTTGAAAATCCTAATAATGCGGATAAGCAAATTAATGTATTTAAGCGGCCTCGTGCTTAGTCAGTATCTAAAGCCAGATTTTAAAATGTTACTGAGGATGCGCAGAAAGCAATTTTTAATTGTAAATTATCCTAATTAAACAGCGCGAAATAAACAATTTCTATCAGGTTTAATCTTATATTTCACAAACATAATTATCATAAAAATAAAAATGGTAGAGAGAGAGATCTAGACTCCTCGGAATAATCTGCGCATGCTCAGTGACGTGTTTATCACTAAAACATGTCACTGAGCATGCGCAGAAACAGTGAGTTTCTAAAGCCAGATTTAAACATGCCACTGAGCATGCGCGGAATGCACATTTTTTAACTGTAAATTATTGCTAATTAATAGAAATTGTGGTTACAAAAACCAAATTTGACAAATCTACAGATTACAATCTTTCGTTTCAGATAAATGAAGTAAATTGATGCAGTAGTTTTCTCTCACGGACTGCCCAAAAGTCGGCTTAGCAACTTAAATATATAGATAAAGTGGAGTTACGAATTTAAAATACCACAAGGCGACAGAATTTGGAAAAACACGTACGAACTCTCGATTAATGTGTTACGCGTCGTATGAAATCGCGTTATAGGGAATCGTGTTGTACGAGTCAAAATCTTGTAGAACGCGAGTGATGTGAAGGTAAAATGTTAGAGGGACTATTATCATGTAAAATTTGATCGCATAAAATGAGATATTCGAAAAAGCAGTATTCATTTAAACAAAACTATTTTATTTTATATGCAAATTTATAAATATAAAAAAAAATATTATTTCACAAATTAATACATAGCAGAGATCCAGGGAGCCATGTGGTAGCGCGCTGGCTTTCGGTGCTGAGGATGCTCGGATCGAATCCCGACACACGCCATTAAATAACTCCGTGTCTAGGCCGGATATGGGCACGTTAAATCCGTAAACCGGAAGTCCCTCTATGAGGTCAGAGAGGGTGCGAGAGGGTATGATCCTCCCAGGTGTGAGTCTGGGGTTGCTCGACCAAAATTGAGGTGGCTACTAGCTAAGACGGACTCCGATCCTTGTGGTGCTATATAAACTGAAGCCGCACACATTAGCCTCAAGCCTATGCGGATATGGTCTGGAATTGCCGGCCAGGGGGCATTAGGAACAACAACAGCAACATACATATTTTTTATTTAGTTAAACAAAGCTTCAAAACGCATTAATTATTGTCAAATCGATCATTAGTCACTGTCCATTTTTTCCTCGATTTCTAACAAGGCATATGTTAACTACTTCGTCAAAATCGTTAAAAAAAAAACCGTGTGCATAAAAATAAATGTATGTACAGTGTTTCAAAGGGAAAGTCCCGCATTTTATTCTAGAGCCCGTTGTATGGGAATCACGTTATACGAATAAAGTCGTCGCACTTTTTTGAACGTGTTGTTTGAAATCGCGTTGTATGAACTCGTTGTATACGGGAGTCTACTACATTAATTTCGACTACCTTGATTTTTTCCATGGTGAATATTTATTTTATAATTTCTAGTAGCTCGTTACCAGTCTTTTCATTGGTCGAGTGCTGCTATTACGACTGTCTGCCAGAACTGGGAACCCTCGCGTCTTGACCAGTTGTTCTCAAGCATTTTTTTAATTGAATCCCTTGTTCATAACTAAGATCCGAATCTACCCATATAATAAATTCCTCAAATCACAGCTTTTAGACGGTTTCTTTTTGTGACTACCTTGTTAACTTTTAATACAGTTTTTAAGGTATTGCAAAAATTTTATATTAAATCAAAATGTTTCAAATGTGACTGATAACCTACTGAAGCTGTCTTAGAAATAAAAAGTGGATAGGCACTGAAACACTTGTAGACAGTCAGTTTACATATAGTTTATTTCATAGCTGTATTCGGTACTTTAATAAGAGAAAACAATCCTTATTAAGTAAAAATTATGTAAATCTAAGTGCTCAAAAGAAAAAGTAACCGTCTGGAAAATGTTTTCGTGTAATCAAATTGAATGTCTCCCGCCACATTCAGTTCGCATGTCATGTTTCAAATTTGTTTTTTAGATCCATGTCCCCAGGAAGTCACGGTTGTGTCAATTGAGCACGCGTAGACAGTCTCTAGACAATAAAATAAAAGAACATCCAGGCCACGTGAGAAAATCTCATACAGTGAATTCTGGTCTCTGTAACTGCAATATTTGTGTTGGTATATACCAGAGATGGGGAACCTTTTTACCATTAGAGGCCACATGTAAATTAGGTAGTAATAAAAGAGGTCGCATTAAGTTGATGTACCTATAAATGCAACTTTTATGAAATTATTATAGTTAGATATAGTTTTAACAATTTGGTTCATTACATAGAAAAATAACAAAAAAAACTAAGTCCTTATTTATTTATTATTTGACTTAAAAAGTTACAATATAAAATATTTTTGTATTCACATAAGGGTAAAAACTTGCTCTAACATTAATCATTAATTATTATTTTTTTTATAAAATTATTAGATTCATAGATACCACTGTAATTTTTTATATTTCACTTTTGGTATTTTTATTTATGTAAGTACACACACACATATATACATATATATATATATATATATATATATATATATTAATCCAGATTTTAAAATTTTAATAAACAACTACATGTTTAAATACAACTTCAAATAAAAATAATAAAGTAGAAGTATTTTTAAATAATTTTAACATTATAAAAAAATACAATAGAAAAATAATAGTATTAAATTATAAATAACTGACATAGCAACAATTCCTAAAATAATTTTAAAATCCGTTGGAAAATTTAAGCTAGTGGGATATTTGCATTTGTTTCTTGCTTGAAAGTAATTGAATATTTGGATCAAGCTTCGTAACTCGAAGCCTGCGTACATACATTCATGCCGTTCTATATTGTTGTAATCTATAAAATTAAGTATTAATTCATGCAAGTGGTAGTTTTTATGAAGGCCGCACAAGAAGATCACGGAGGCCGCATGCGGCCTTAAGGCCGCGCGTTCCCCACCTCTTGTATATGCAGTTATTTTTTATTATTTTTTTTACAGAATTTTTAATATTTTTTTTTACAGAAAGGCATTGATCGGTCTGCCTTTCTGTCTCGTTGCGGTATTGCCGATACCTTAGTTTTATCCTCTGACAAGCGTTCTCAAAGATCATTACCAGCTTAAATAAATGCAATTATTTTTCGATTTCAGTTTCGCAACCCGTTGATTTGTAACTTATAAAGGTCATGCCATCTGAAATATACATAAGGTACATTCGAAGAAAATTAATTCCCTTTCACAGTCAAGCTTAATTAGGGGCACCTTTTAAAACTTGGCACGTGGTCATTCGAAAATGCGCAGAACAGCTGCGATAAGAATGAGTGTGGTGTGCCTGGGGTGGTTCAAAAAAAAGAAACACTGTCATAACAATGACTGTCACGTGCACGCTAAAGGACACTTCAGGAAAACGTGTTCCGAAACGCAAGTTTCATATCCTAATGTCGGGGGATTTGTCACAGTTAAGAAACGTCTGTCTGTTTCTAGACTCATATGAGGATATTTCGTGGGGCAAATTATTTGACTTTGGAATGACGTGGGTGAAACTGTGGGTGAGGGGTTGACATGTTTTTTTCGTCAATCCTCACTAAACGTCTCGGTTATCTTCACAGTTTATAAATAATCTGATCAATTTTTAATTTGAGAGTGTTTCTGTGTATAAAATATATCAGCTAAGGATCTTCCGCGAATGCTGTTGCAAGTAACCTTTTTCCAGTAGAGATTAGAAAAAACTTATTATCTGAATAAAACATAACATTGAAGGATCATCATTCAGTGATGGTGAAAGTAACCTTTTTTCTCTTAAGGATTAGAAAATCTTTATTATCTGTATAAAATTAAACTGTTAAGGATCGCCCGTGAATGATGTTGGACGTACCTTTTTTCCAGAAGGGATTAGAAAAACTTTATTCTCTGTATAAAATATAACAGTTCAGAATCATCAGGGAATGATGTTAAAAGTAACCTTTTTTCTAGAAGCAATTAAAAAAACGTATTCTCTGTATAAAATATAACAGTTAAAAATCCTCGGTGAGTGATGATGAAACTAACCTCTTTTTCTGAAGGGATTAGTAAAACCTTATTCTCGGTATAACATTAAAGAATCATCAGTTAGTGATGGTGAAAGTAACCTATTTTTCCCGTTAAGATTAGAAAACCTTATTCTCTGTATGAAACATAACACTAAATAAGGATCATCAGTGAGTGATGGTGAAAGTAACCTTTTTTTTCCCGTAGAAAAACCTTATTCTCTGTATAAAATATAACAGTTAAGAATCATCCCTGAATAATGTTTAAACTAACCTTTTTACCTAATAGGGATTAGAAAAACCTAATTCACTGTATAAAATATAACAGTTAAGAATCATTCTCAAATGATAGTGAAAATAACCTTCTTTCTGTAGGTATTAGAAAAACCTTAAAACATTTATTGTATTTGACTATAATAAAATTTGAATTTACGAAATCCAATAGCAGCTTCCTCTTTCTTCAACTGCTTTGAAGGAAAGCTCAATTTACTTTTGAAAATCGTAAATAGAGCTTTTATTACAGCTGTTTATGTGACTATTTTAAGTGTTTTAACGTAGTATTACGTTCCTCCATAACGGTCCTGAGGAAAGGAAAATTTCAGACGCTAAAACCGTCCATCCATCCGTCCTCGCGAGTTATAATTTTTGCAGCGCGCCAAACCCAGTCTATCGCTTCAACAAGAAGTAAACAGTTAAGGGGACAGTGGACCTTCAAAACTAATTTTTTTTGTTTTGAATGGATTTGCTTGAAATTTTAATATGTGATTAGTACCATATATATGTAAAAGTGGTTAAAATTTAAAGATGAAATATTAATAATTTATGAATTATTAATTATTAATTATATCAAAAATTTGCCTAATTAAAAATTTTCCATGCGCATTTCTTTTGCATATAATATGGTAATTTTTATTTACAGGATACCTTATATAACTAACAATGAAACTTATTACTTATTTTGAGCATTCATTAAAAATATAAAGAGAAAAAATAATAATAGTGAAAACATCCTTTTTATTACTCAAAATACCTATAAATCATCTTTTCAAGTACAAAATTTAGAAATTCTGAGCTACGAAGCATAATTATTTTCAATAAGATTTATTTGACATACAGTTAAGTATATAAAACTTAAATTTCAAAGAAATACGATAATTAGAAATGCGCCTGGAGCAGTTTGAATATTCGTATGACATGAAAATTTTTATTTTGAGAAAAACACTTTTAAAGTTATTGCTATTAGTAACCACATAATATCTAAATTAAGTATAAATGCCTATAACTAGGAAAGTAATCACAGAAATTAAAAATTATTTTTGCAACAAATTCCTACTCGTCCGTAGTTTCAAAATTCAATAAAATAAAAAAATCGAATTTTTGGACAAATTTCACAATTTTGGAAGCCCACTGTCCCCTTAAAGAGAAAATTACCAAGATGCGTCAAAATTTTGACATGCATATATGTATATATATACATACGTACATATATATAGATACATATATACATAACATCTACATACATATAAACATACAAAAGAGGTAAGCAATGATAAGTAATCCTACGTTAATAACCCGTGGTAGTTTCGTTAGAAGAGACTACCTGAATTTTTTTTTCTGGTGCTTAAAATATTCCCAATGTATTTTGTCGTAAAGGAGGAAAGTCGTTTTTTAAATTTAAAAAATCGCAAATGGAGCTTTTATTACGGTTATTTATAGTGAATATTTTGAGGGGGGTTTCTATTTCTGCATTATATTTCTAATAATAAAAGAAGGCCGATTTCTTTTTACATCACGAATTGGTCTTTTATTATTGTTATTTATGGCAATTTGTAAAGGGTTTTTTCTGGTTCCTAAAATAGTTGCATTATGACTTAAGATACTTGTAATGAAAAATAACGCAAACAACACTTGTTCAATACCACAATACCTTGCAATATCTTTTTAATGTTAGTGTGGTATTGAACATGTGTTCTTTACGTATTTACCGTATTTCTTATTATAAAGGTAGAAGGCTGAATTTGCTTTATAAATTTGTAAATTGAGCTATATAATCTCTATTATAGTTATTTGTAGAGAATATTTTGGGGAGGTTTTCTAATTCTGCATTATATTTCTAATAATAAAAGAAGGCCGATTTCTTTTTACATCACGAATTGGTCTTTTATTATTGTTATTTATGGCAATTTGTAAAGGGTTTTTTCTGGTTCCTAAAATAGTTGCATTATGACTTAAGATACTTGTAATGAAAAATAACGCAAACAACACTTGTTCAATACCACAATACCTTGCAATATCTTTTTAATGTTAGTGTGGTATTGAACATGTGTTCTTTACGTATTTACCGTATTTCTTATTATAAAGGTAGAAGGCTGAATTTGCTTTATAAATTTGTAAATTGAGCTATATAATCTCTATTATAGTTATTTGTAGAGAATATTTTGGGGAGGTTTTCTAATTCTGCATTATATTTCTAATAATAAAAGAAGGCCGATTTCTTTTTACATCACGAATTGGTCTTTTATTATTGTTATTTATGGCAATTTGTAAAGGGTTTTTTCTGGTTCCTAAAATAGTTACAATATGACTTCAGATACTTGCGATAAAAAATAACGTAAACAACACTAGTTCAATACCACAATACCTTGCAATATCTTTTTAATGTTAGTGTGGTATTGAACATGTTGTGATGGTGGCGGACTCTTTACTTAACCCCCAGTTTTATATATGAAATATGGTGAAATTTCTGTACAGCTTTGAATAAGTATTTACCAGA
This sequence comes from Dolomedes plantarius, assembly GCA_907164885.2. NCBI lineage: Eukaryota > Metazoa > Arthropoda > Arachnida > Araneae > Dolomedidae > Dolomedes > Dolomedes plantarius. The sequence continues at coordinate 18,785,535 of OU015493.1, read as the reverse complement.
GGCGATTTCAAGTCCATCGATCAGGAGGCGTGCCGGCTGTCTGCGAACAGTAAACAGACGAACAACTGGGACTAGATTGCACGTGCAGAGAGCGGTTGTTCAGGAGGTATGCAGTGGAAGGAGAACCGGTTTATACTGGATCGGCTGTGCTGGGCATAGAGGGAGGTCGCCAAGGCAGGCCAGACAGGGAGAGAGAGGGGTCCGGCGTTGACGAGGTCGACTTTGCTCGGACCAGCTGGATTTTCGCGGGCCGGAGATCCGCGTGGAAAAGGATTGTGATTTTGGCCGGAGTGCCTCACACGTATGATTTTGGATTTGGCTGGAGGCCATGAATGCACTGGAGGTTCAAAACTCAATTAATGTACATATTTTGTAGATACGCTAGTTGAATAAATGTGTTTTTTTACGTTCATTAACCCAACGTATTCTCAGTGATTTCTGAGGGAAAAGGACGGCTAGGACCATAGTTCAGCATGATATCCGAATAGACTGGGAAGGGAAGTCGAGTTGCCCAGTTTATGATAATGTGTTCTTTACGTATTTACCATATTTCTTATTATAAAAGTAGAAGGCTGAATTTGCTTTATAAATTCATAAATTGAGTAATATAATCTCTATTATAGTTATTTATAGAGAATATTTCAAAGGAGTTTATCTAATCTTTTACTATATTTTAAATAATAATGGAAGAAAATGGAGTTTGCTTTTGAAATTCGCGAATGTGTTATCACAGTCATTTATGTTAATATATTAAGGTTTTCTTTCTAATAGTGAAAATATTCAATTTATTTCTAATCACGAAAGAAGGAAGCTGAATTTACTGCCGCATTTCGGAATCTGGGCTTTTATTAATATCATTTATAGCAAATATTTTAAGCTTTTTTTTCTAATGCATGTTTTGTTTCAGTTTTGGTGCTTCAATTCTTATCCTTTTTCTATCATTTCAGAGTCCTGCATTCTTTCAGATAAATGTAAAGCATCTGGTCATAAACATCAAATTATGTTTCTTAGATATCGGAACTGTTATTACTGACATTAAAATACTGAACATTAAAATATTTACTGACGTTTCTTTCTGTATCACTATTGCCAAAAACATACGAATCATTCTCTTCATGTTGATTTGAGCGTACAGCCTCATTGTAATTGGAGTAGGACACATCAAAAAAGAATTCAAAGTTAGTCAGTTTTTTTCCAATGAGGAGCAATAAACAAAAACAACAAGATAAAGGGTACAAGAAAACGAACAACAAGGAAAAATAAAACGAAGAAGGAAACAGGAAAGTATCATTTGTTCAATGCTGTTGTCTCCCAATGCCGGCTACAGAGATCTCGAGCCGACTGTGCCTCATAGGTCTGGAGGTGGGTAAAGTTCATAACTTGTGGTTTATCAAAAATAGCGCAGAAAGGACTCGCTAGAATTTTCAAGCGGCTGACGGGAGAATAGAGCTACAAGAGCTTAAAGTACTATCTAAAAACTGTGTAAAGCTACTGTGTAATTTTCAAAATAGATCACAAATGTTATAAAATCATCCTAAAACAGCGAACCTACGAAAACTTGTCAAGTACTAAAGAATTCAACGAATGACATGTCAGTTCACGTGACGATGGGCAACGCATAAGTTCGTAAATATGGGTTTATAAAGACAAAAAAAAAAATTCGAAACATTTTCCTTTGCGGAGTTTTAATTTCAATTAAATAACTATCGTCTTATAAAAATAAGACCTGGTTAAATTTGCATTTCGATTGATACCTGTCGGAAAGCCAAAGTACTTATGACAAAGACCACGAAGCCGACATTTTGACATTTGGTGAGTTAGCAGAGAAATTGTGTCTTTTTTAAATACGGATACTTCTCACAGACACAAAAACACTCAACATTGACCATTAAAACAGATTTGAATTGATAAAACAATTTATTTACAGGAGCTTTATCTCCTCAAATCGCTCAAGGTGCAGAAATCTTTGATCATGATTTCTTCGTGTCTCTGTTTAAATACGATCTGTCAGGTCCTTACCCGGCAGATCGAATGCTAAGGCAGAGTATATGTTGGCTTTTTGAATATCCTCAATCCTATTGTTAATGAAGTCCGGGACACAAAATTTTCCCATAAAAAACATACATTGCTGGCCACTGTAAATGCAACACCCTGAAGGAAACATGCAAATAACATGAAATTTACAACATGCATTAGCGGAGGTGAGATATGCAAATGATTACAATTTCAGCGCAGACGCACATCACCCGCGCCTGTGGCGCCACTTCAAAGCGCTATTTAAGGCTTGGAGATTTCGACGATTTCAAGTTTGGCAATTGTGTTTTTCTTGTGGTTTTTTTCAAAAAAACGATCAATTATGCCTCGTCAAAAACAGCGATCATCTTTTGATCAAGTATCCGAGTTCGACAGAGGAAGGATAGTGGCCTACCGAGATAGTGGATTATCTTTCAGGGAAATCGGTAGTCGTGTTGAACGAAACCAAACAACTGTAATGCGGATATGTGATCGTTGGATGCAGGAGGGTACGACGGACCGGCGTGTTCGATCGCATCCACCTCAGCGCACCACTTCACGTGATGACAGGCAAATTGTGCGCATGGCAGTGACGGATCGCTCAGTCACATCACGAACCATAGCACAGCACATGCAGTCTGTAACGCATCATCTAGTGTCTGCGCGTACCATTCGACGCCGTTTACAGCAGAGTGGTCTGTCCGCAAGACGTCCATTGCTTTGTCTACCCTTGACGCAGAACCACAGACGTCTCCGCCGCCAATGGTGCGATGACAGAAGGATGTGGACGGCAGAATGGAATGAAATTGTCTTTACTGACGAGTCACGCTTCTGTCTGCAACACTATGATGGTCGCATTCGAGTCTGGAGACACCGTGAAGAGAGGATGCTGAACAGCTGCGTTATGCACCGCCACACTGGTCCTGCACCGGGTATTATGGTATGGGGCGGTATTGGATATCACTCTCGCACACCTCTAGTACGCATTGCCGGTACTTTAAACAGCCAACGCTACATCTCCGAGGTGTTGGAGCCAGTTGTCCTTCCTTACCTTCAGGGCTTGCCCACAGCCATATTTCAACAGGATAATGCGCGACCACACGTGGCACGCATTGTCCAACGGTTCTTCGTCAATCGCCAGATTGAATTGCTTCCCTGGCCGCCTCGCTGTCCGGATCTTTCGCCGATAGAAAACATGTGGTCCATGGTTGCTCTACGATTGACCCAGATTCCATCCCCAGCTGCCACAGCAGATCAACTTTGGCAACGTGTGGAAGCTGCTTGGTCTGCTGTACCCCCAAGAACTCGTCCAAAGTCTCTTTGAATCAATGCCGAGGCGTGTGGCAGCGGTGATCTCCAACAATGGCGGCTACTCTGGCTACTGATTTTGGCAGGAACCACACTTCACAGAAGTCTATAAATTTAATCATTTGATACTTGGTCAACATGTTATCTACAAAATAAATTTTGTTGTGATATCTCTTGTCTTTCTTGGTGTTGCAATTTGGGTGGCCAGCAGTGTAGTTATATTTTCTTGACTTTCTATGGGGCAGAAACCGCATGTTTCTACAACGGCTACACTGCCAGTTATAACATTTTCATCACAGGAAAATGCAGCTTCTTAATTCCACAATAAGGGGTAAAAATAAGGGTGATAACTAGTTTCAAACTAATTAATAGTGTGACACTAGTTGACACATTTAGTTGTTCACTTCGCTAACAGATGTGTCCTTGCATGGGTTGTCGGTCATCTAATGCCTTCCTCATATTAGTCTTCCAAGTGGTTCCCCTTTCCCGTCTGCGCTTCTGCCGCCACCTCCCAAGTCAATCATCTGGGCATTTTCTGGAGTTTCAACATGTTTATATCAAAGCGTTTGATGATCCTCACGTTTAGGAATTGTCCATACTCACAATCACACTTCTCGGACTAGTGAAGAACTTTTAATTAGTTGAAAACCAGTTATCACCCATTAATATTTTGTTGCAGATATTAAGAATCTGTGTGTTTCTGTCATGCGTTTGCCCCCAAGTTTCAAATAAGCAACATTATAATGCCCGTCTACCTATAATCTACGGCGCTCTACGGTGCTTCTGCATTTTAAGTCCATTTATCTTCGGCTGGCATTTCTCGTTATTACCATGTTTATATTAACTCGCTTTCTTGTTTGTGTGTGTGTTTGTCCAGTACAAATCTTGCAATCGATTTTTAACTAACTTCCCGACTAGCTAGACATTTGAAACTTTTAGAATAGCTCAGAACACGATGACAATGCATTATTTTAATACTTTTAAGCAAAATGTGTATTCATTTTCAGTTAATTTTGTTTTTAGAATGGTGCAGCCATCTATCGGCCAGGATGGGAACAAAAAGTTAAACGCAAGTTAACTTCCAATCCTCGAGCTAAACGATTGATTACGCATTTGATCATTTTCTTTCAAGTTGATGAGATAATTCATCAAAAAAAAATTTTTAAGTATTTATTAATACATAGAATTGTCAAGTTTATATGATTCAACAGAAAATTTAAAATCATGGTATATAAAAAGTTCTTTTTATGTTGTAATTATTTTAGTATATACGTTATTGCAAACCAAGGTAATGAAAACAGGGAACTTCACATTTTTTTTTCTTTTAAAGCGATTAAAATTCTTATAAAAATGTATGAATCCTGAAGATAAATTATTTTGAAACGACTTCTATGCTCAAAAGGTGAAAATTTACAAATAAAACTAGTGGTTTGGCAAATACTCGTATATATAAAAGCCTGTACATACTTTAATTTAATTTCTTAATTTTTTTACACAAAAACACTAATTCTTTAAGTACTTTTATATATTATTGATATGTACTATATAAAAGCGCATTTACAAGAAAAAAATCTTTACAAAATACGTGTGAATAAAATAAAATTTTGTGTGAATAAAATAAAACAAAATATTTTGTACAAAATGAAATAAAATTTTTATTGTCTCCTTACGTTATAGGGCATTTTTATATTAATATTTTTCCATATATGCGTGAACAAATACATATTTTTTTAATTCTGTTTCTTTGCACTTGAAAACAGACCTTCCAAAGCGCTTGTTTTACAAATTTAGTTTTTTTATTTACTTTTGAAAAAATAATATTAACTTTCTTGAAGTAGATATCAAGCGTTTAATGTATTATTAAAGAACAATAACTAAAAATTTTATAACTTAGAAAACTGCGCTATTTTCGAAGTTTCTAAAGTCAACTTCTAGACGAAAAAAATCAAAATTAAAAGATTTGCCGTTGCTAGTGTGTGATTAGAAAAAAAATTTTTACATAGTGGCTGAAGATTTGCAAAGTCCACTGATGTCCACCTTAAATTTTCGTTAGTTTAGAACACTATAGGTCCATGGTTCTTAACTCGTGGTCCAAGGACTCGTGGTGATCTGGAAGAAACCAAGAAATGGTCCGTGAAATCAGCAGTCAAGAATAAAAAATGGTTTCAGATTTAGCAATTTTATAAAATTGGTGATTATTTTTCCCCTTTTTTTTTTTTTTTTTTTTTTTTTAAACATAACTTTGAGCTATATTAAGCAAAAGATTTCACAGCTAATAAAGCAAATGCAAACTCAAAAATCTCATTATTCTTTAAGCTTTCATAGGCTTTTAAGTTTGCTATTAAGTTTATTTTTACGTTTAATTTGTTATTGTTATTAAGTTTTTGTTTTTGTTGAACACGGAAGCACTTTGTCGCTAGACATTCGCCTGTATGTACACCGTGAGACTGCTGGCCATTCATTTAAGTGGGCATCGTATAGGCGGTCAGCATTACCCCCTACAAACCGATCCCGTAATTTTGAACCGAGTCAAGTGACGAGACCGGTACACTTGACCCCGCCCTTCCAGAGGTAAATTTGAGAACTTGGAGGACATTGCAGCCACGACAGATTTTTCGTGCACCAGCCGCCTTTGGTGTACACGGTGGTGGATTTGTCAGCAATGGACGTCGAACCAGTGATGTTCAGATCACTAGCTCACTGCCTTTGCCAACTGAGCCACCGCGCCCACTATTGTTATTGAGTTTATTTGAAATTTTTTTTCCAATTTTTTTTTACCACAAATAATGTGTTTCTTCAGAAAATTACACTACTTTTCCCTCTTAAAGGGTTGATTGAGAGAGGGTCCCCGACGAATTTGTTTTTCCTTTTTTAACGAGTTGTCCCTGATCAACAAACGGTTATAAGAACCACCGCTATAGGGTCATATTAACCCCGAAGGCTAAACTGACCTACCGTCCGTGTGCCTCAATACACACATCAGCAGCTTGAAAACTCGGTTGTTGTTGCTTTCATCGCATTGTTCGGTAAGACAATTAATCAGCGAGAAATTTTACAACGTATGTTCGCGGTGTTCTCGTTTGCTTACGGATCAGTCGAGATGCCTTCGAAAATCACCCTGAGGGTTTCAAAAGTTCAGCTCTATCACTTTGATTCCTTCGAAAACTCAAAATTCAGAATGACAGCTAAATTTTTTCGTACCAGTTTTTAATGGCAATTGCCTATGAGTCGCGTAGTCACAATAATCCATCACGTTGCATAGCCGCTAGTGAAAGTGAAAAATGATGGCCTTATTTTGCAAACAGACTTTCACTTGCAGTAATTCAGGGGAGAAATTTGTTCGAAGAGTCTTATATCCTGTGTTAGGTTTTTAAGATAAGTTTGAGAAAATCCTCTAAATTCTGTTTTAAATTGCTATCTTCAGAATATTTTTTTAATTTGGATTTTGCTGTTATGTTTTGATTTTTCTGTAGAGAGGGGAGGGGGAAAATTCTACAAAAAAGATTTCAAAAAAAATTAACATTTGTTAATTTTGTAGCTATTTTTCAAAGTGCTCTTTTCTGCATTTTAAACATATACTAGTTAGCACCCGTCAAAACTTGACGGCTGGATAGTAAGTAAATGTACTTTTACATAAATTATACTCAACAGATCATTGTCAAATGTTGAAAACCATAACATTAAAAAGAGAGAAATACACTTTAAAAAATTACTATGGAGTAATTACTATGGAGTATGGAACGCAATAAAAAGAAAAAGGGTCACTCAATGGCACGAAATAAATAAATTCCGTTAGGTTTAATTCTATATCTCACAAACATAATCTATATATATATAACGCTCTTGAGCAGCCGGACAAGAGTCGGGGATAAAACCTCACTGTCGATACTGGAGATCCTCAAAGACCTTTCTAAACAACGAGAGGTATATTTACAATGGGTACCGTCTCATATAGGACTTTTTGGAAACGAGACTGCTGATATTCTTGCTAAGGATGGAGCCTCACTTCCTATTTCTTCGCGAAATACTTTAACTTGCCTTGAAATTTACTCAAGAAGAAAACTTATTAATCAGCACTTACGGAAGACCCTCCGTCACACCATTGGTACGATCGAAAATCTCCTGGTGGTGCCGTTAATGTCAAGGGCAACAGAAGGATGCAGACCACCATTAGCAGATTTGCTAGTGGACACCTAAAGAGTCTTGTTTACAATCAGGGGCAAAAATCTATCCCTTTTTGCTCTAAGTGCAATACTGCTGAAGCCTCTCCTGGCCATATTCTAAACCGCCTGGGGCTTGCCAAGGAGGATATTTATAGAGACCCTATGCTTGTTAATGATTTAATTTTTGGCCTCATAGACCTGGTCTAGCCTACGGCTAGAGCGAGTGGAATAAGCCACACACACACATATATATAAAACAGTTCCGTAATTGACTGACTCACTGACTCACTAACATACAACGCACAGACCTAACCGCTGGACTTAAAGGGCTGAAATTTTGCATGGCGATTCTTCTTATAGTGTAGGGGTGCACTAAGAAAGATTTTTGAAAAATTCTTAGATTTTTAAAATTAAATTTTTAAGCTGTTTTTGCAACTTTTTTTAAGTTTGCATTCAAAATAATAATTTGAGGGTTATAAAATTTATATCACGAGAAAGATCATGAAAATTCCTTTAAAATGAAATATTTTTCGAATCTTTACCTCGATTTTCTGATATTTGGTGAATTTTTAAAGATTAATGTTTAGAATTTAATTTATTAAATGCTGATCACATGATTTCTTTTTCTGGTACTTTAAATAAATTTATCGTCACTTGCATAACAACTAAATAGACAAAAAAAAATATTTTTTTTCTTTCTAATGCAGCAGACGATTGGATATTATCCAAAAAAAAATAAATATCACTTACGATTTTTTTTATAAATATATATATATATATATATATATATATATATATTGTCGCGTAGATGGTAGTCGTATGGATTGAACACACACGTAGAGGGAATACAACGCTGTTTATTAGCACACAACACTTAGCTGGTAGAACTCAGAACTGAACTCACAGGTTGAGCTACTTGCTCTTTTATCCATCAACAGAATATTCTGGAACGCCGTTCCAGGAAATTAAAGAATGTTCTAGCAACTTCTAGAACTAACAGAAATAGAATTAGAATTAAATTAAATTAAATTAAAATAATGTAGAGCTTTGAACCGGGGACCTCTTGCTAAGCAGTCCGGTGCGTTGACCATTCAGCAACAGAGTCTTTGACGGGAAGGGCTTTAAGCGGCATTACTCCCTCCTTAGAAGAACAGCGTCCCGCTGTCCTAGGTTGCCTAACTGCTAGCAACTTTTGATCTGGAACGTGTCTGTGGTCCGGTGTAATCATTCTTTACATTGGTAGGCGGATCCTCTTCACAATGGCCGTCTTCAGATGTTGAAGAATCACCATTCGGATGTTGTTCTTGTAATTCAGGGTCGTAGTAAGGCTTCATTCTAAGAACATAGACGGTGTCTATCGTTTTCCGGCGTCTTGATGTTGGCTCATAGTCTTGGACTTCGTAGGTTACGTCAGATAATCGTCGCAACACCTGGTATGGTCCGAAGTATTTTTTAAGCAGTTTCTCGGACAAGCCTACTTTCCGAACAGGCGTGAAAATCCATACTAAATCTCCAGGTGAATAGGACACCACCCTGTGCTTGGAATTATAACGCCGACGGTCCTTTTCTTGCGCCTCTAGGGTTCGTAGTCTGGCTAACTGCCTTGCCTCTTCGGTTTTCACGACAAGATGCTTAGTATAGTCGTTCTCCACGTCAGGGCAGAAGGGGAAAAGAGTGTCGAGCGTTGTTTCGGCTTCTCGGCCATGGAGTAAATAGAAAGGTGTGAATCCGGTTACATCCTGTTTAGCGGTGTTGTAAGCGAAGGTCACAAACGGCAGTATCTCGTCCCAGTTTCTCTGTTCTACGTCTACGTACATGGATAACATGTCGCCTAGTGTTTTGTTGAATCGCTCAGTAAGGCCATTGGTCTGGGGATGGTAGGCTGTCGTCATTCGATGACTAATGTTACACAACCGGATGATATCTGAAACAAGTCTTGATTGAAACACTTGCCCTCGATCGGTGATGATAACTCGGGGCGCTCCATGTTTTAGAAGTATATCTTCGACGAGGAACCTCGCTAATTCCGCAGCTTCAGCAGTTTTCAGGGCTTTTGTAATAGCATAGCGACTCAAATAGTCGGTGCAGACTACGATCCATTTATTTCCAGTGGTCGAATTTGGAAAACGCCCAAGGAGATCTATCCCAATGCGATGAAATGGCGCAACAGCAGGCGGTATAGGCATTAGATGACCCGGTGGCTTCTGTGGAACGGCTTTCCTACGCTGGCATTCCCGGCAGTGCATGACATATCGTCGCACATTTCGGTAGAGCCCTGGCCAGTGAAACCGCTTCCTTATTCTGTCGTACGTTTTGACGAATCCTAGATGTCCGGCCGTGGGTGCGTCATGGAAACATTGAAGAATGTCTTGACGTAGATGCTTTGGAATGACAGGAAGCCATTTCTTGCCGGTTGGATCGAAATTCTTTTTACATAGTACGTCTTCAATCAGCTCAAATTCTCCTTTCACTGTTTCGCCATTTCCTAGAGTCCGTATTAACTCCGCAAGTCTTGGATCTTTTCTTTGTTCGTCAGCAACGTTAGCAAAATCTATAGCGGCGATGACTTCAGATGGTATATTGTCTTCTTCCAATGGATTTCGGGACAAACTATCAGCGTCCTTGTGTTTCTTTCCGCTCTTGTAAACAATCGAGATGTCATACTCTTGTAGTCGCAAGGCCCACCTCGCAAGTCTTCCTGATGGATCCTTTAGATTAGTTAGCCAACACAGAGAATGGTGGTCTGTTACGATTGAAAAGTGTTTGCCGAAGAGGTATGGTCTAAACTTGTGAACAGCCCATACGGCGGCAAGGCATTCTCTTTCAGTCGTGGAATAATTTTTCTCTGCTTTGGTTAGTGTCCGCGAAGCATAGGCAATAACTGTTTCTTTTCCATGCTGTATTTGAACCAAGACTGATCCAATACCATAGCCGCTGGCGTCCGTTCGTAATTCTGTTTCGGCGTTTTCGTCGTAAAGTCCCAGTATAGGGTCAGATATCAGTGCTTCCTTTAGCCGGTCGAAAGCATCCGACTGCTCACGTCCCAAACGAAATTTAGAGTCACCTTTCAGCAACATTTGTAAGGGTTGAGCTTGATGACAAAAATCCTTGATGAAGCGGCGGTAATAAGAACATAGTCCTAGGAAACATCTGACGTCGTGCACACTTTTGGGTGTGGGAAAACACTTCACGGCCTTTACTTTATCTGGATCGGGGCGGACACCTCCTTCCGATACTAGATGTCCCAAAATCTTAATTTGTTCAGCCCCGAAGAGACATTTTTTTGGATTCAGGACAAGCCCAGCTTCTTGGATGCATTTAAGTACGACATTCAGACGTTTAAGATGGTCGTCGAAGGTCTCAGAAAACACGACAATGTCGTCTAGATAACAGAGACACATGGTCCATTTTAGGTGTCGTAGCAAGTTATCCATCATTCTTTCAAAGGTTGCCGGCGCATTGCACAGACCAAAGGGCATGACCTTGAACTCGTAAAGTCCTTCTGGTGTGATAAAAGCTGTCTTTTCGCGATCTGCCTCGTCCACTTCAATCTGCCAGTAGCCAGAATAGAGATCGATCGACGAAAAGAACTTGGCTCCTTTTAAGCTGTCTAATGTGTCGTCAATACGTGGCAGAGGGTAGGCATCTTTTTTCGTAATTTTGTTGAGCCGACGATAATCGACACAAAATCGCCAACTTCCATCCTTTTTCTTCACGAGGACAACTGGGGACGACCATGGGCTCTCCGATGGTTGAATAACATCTCTGTCTAGCATCTTTTCTACTTCCTCTTGAATAATTCGACGCTCCGCAGGAGATACTCTGTAAGCCCTTTGGCTAATCGGTAGATGATTGCCAGTGATTATACGATGTTTCACATTTACTTTTGTTCCGGCTTTTCTTGATTGATCAAAAATTTCAGGAAACTCAGAAAGTAATTCTAAAAGTCGCTGTTTTCGTTCTACCGTGAGATCTTGGGCTAGCATTTGGGAATAGTCGACCGGAGAAGGGCTCGATTTCAACTTGGCGGCTGAGCAGATATGCGCACTGGAGATGCAGTTCAGATACCTCTCGTCTAGAGTCTCTGCATAGCCCACACACATGCCTTTGAGAATGAACCTAACTTCTGGTTGAGCATTCGTGACCCAGAGTTCGGCTGTACCGTCGTAAAACGTCAGGATCGTTGAGGGCACCGCAACTTCTTTGTCCAGCAGCAGTAGTCGATTTCCCTCCACTATGACGTCTGTGATCGCATCAATTTTGGGATTCGTGACAATTACTTTAGAAATAGAGTGCGGAGGTACGACGCAGTCTTGAAGGGTGTTCACTCGCCATGTCTCAGCAGATTCAGGATCTGACATCATTTCGTCAAACACTAGTTCCGGTCGGCCACAGTCGACGACTGCTCTCGAGGCTTCGAGAAAATCCCAACCAAGTATAACATTGTGATTGCAGTTCGGCATAACTGTAAACTCAAAGGGACGTGTTAGACCATTGATGTTTAAGCGAAGAACACATTTCCCTATTGGACGGACGTGACTTCCGTCGGCGACCTTGAGGATTATGCTTCCGTTGATTGGGAACATAATCTTTCGCAGCTGACGTCTATATTGGTCTGAGATGACAGAAAATGATGCACCGGAGTCCACGAGTGCACGTACTGGTTGACTGTCAATGTTTAGTTCTAGATAATTCTTCGTCATCTTTGCGGCAGCGGGAGGATTTTGTTTTTCAGCGGCCTCACCTCCAAGGAAGGTCGCACTGCTTAGTTTTCCTCATTTCTTCGGCCAGGTGAGACACTGGAACGTCTATACGGCGATGGGGATCTGAAGCGACGAGTAGGCGATCGACCTCGGTTAGGGCTAGGCGACAGACTTCTTTCAAAAGTTCGGCTGGATTCGTCGGCGGTGTTCTGGGGGATCATGCGTCGCTGGGCTGTGTTTCCTCTATCAGCTCTGTAAGCATTAAAAATTGCTCTTCTATCCCGGCAATAGCGAACGACATGTCCGGGGCGGCCACAGTGAAAGCAAACGGGACGATTGTCGGTCGTACGCCACACGTCGGTTTTTCGGGGTAATTGTTCCTGTGCCGGCTCCGGCCAGTTATACGTCGAGTGGATGCTGCGGTTGTATGTGGGAGTCGACCTTCGGAAGCTTCCACTAGATATGGGAGCCAAAGATTTCTCAACCTCATCTCGCACAATTGCTTCTATGGTTTGTACGCCTGTTTGGGGATCTTCAATTTGGGGTGTAGTTAATCGCTGTATCTCTTCACGGACAATTTTACGGATCAGTGAGGTTAGATCCTGTTCCTCGTCGACGGAGGCAATTGGGACAACATTCGGCAAGCGACTGAATTTCTGACGTCCTATTCGCTTTTGCTGCATTTCCTCAATGTACTGACACCATTTACTGAAATCGACTGTCGTTTTTATCTCCTTAGTTAATAAGGCCTGGTACACCTCTTCTGCGATGCCCTTCATTAAGTGGGACACTTTATCGTCTTCTGACATGGCCGGGTCAATTTGGTTGCAGAGTCCTAAAACGTCTTGGATATAAGATTGTGTAGCTTCCCCAGCTCTCTGCGCTCGGCATTTTAAGCAATCCTTAGCTCGCCGTATATATAGCTGAGAGTCACCAAAAGTTTTTTTTAGTTCTCTTTCGAAGTCGTCCCATGAATTCAGCAGATCTTCATTATTTTCAAACCATATTTTGGCGGTCCCATCAAGGAAAAAGTAGACGTTCGCAAGACATAGAGTATCATCCCATTGATTAAATTTTGATACTCTAAGGTATTCTTTTAACCACTTGGTTGGATCTTGTCCAGGATCGCCCCTAAAAATTGTCGGCTTTCTCGGTTCCCTAATTAGTGCTGGAGACAGCAGGACGGTTTGTGGCTTGACTTCTCCTTCAGGCATTGCCGGGAATCGCTTTCGTGGAGCGGCTACGTAAAGACCGTATTCCGGAGGAAGATTTAAAAGTCTACGGCTTCTTCGTATTTCTTCTGCTTCCAGACTGAACTGAGTACCCGGCGCCTCCACCAAAGATGTCGCGTAGATGGTAGTCGTATGGATTGAACACACACGTAGAGGGAATACAACGCTGTTTATTAGCACACAACACTTAGCTGGTAGAACTCAGAACTGAACTCACAGGTTGAGCTACTTGCTCTTTTATCCATCAACAGAATATTCTGGAACGCCGTTCCAGGAAATTAAAGAATGTTCTAGCAACTTCTAGAACTAACAGAAATAGAATTAGAATTAAATTAAATTAAATTAAAATAATGTAGCTTTGAACCGGGGACCTCTTGCTCAGCAGTCCGGTGCGTTGACCATTCAGCAACAGAGTCTTTGACGGGAAGGGCTTTAAGCGGCAATATATATATATATATATATATATATATATATATATATATATATATATATATATATATATATATATATATATATATATATATATATATATATATATATATATATATATATATATATATATATATATATATATATATATATATATATATATATATATATATATATATATATATATTGTATACATTGATCGTCGCATTTATTATAAATATATATATTTATTTTTTTTGGCATTAATTGCATACATTGACCTTTGTATTTAATTTGAATGTATTCCGTCGAGAAGAGTGGGTTTTCAGCTAGTTAAAAATAAGAATGGCAGACTATATAGCCAGAGAGATAGCCCGAGGAATAGCTAGAGAGATTCCTCGGAATAAACAAATTGACGTGTTTATGTGGACTCGTGCTTAGTGAGTATGTAAAGCCAGATTTAAACATGTCACTGAGCATGCGCAAAAAGCAATTTTTAATTGTAAATTATCGCTAATTAATATGAATTACTGTTACAAAAACCAAATTTGACTCATCTATAGATTAAAATCTTTCATTTAAGTCCAAAATGAAGTAAACTGATGCAGTTGTAGTTTTCTCTCACGGACTGCCGAAAAAATCGGCTGAGTAACTTAAATATATAGATGGTGTTGTTTATTTTTTTTTAATTACGTTCATTTTTTATTGAAAAAAATTGTAGTAACACTGCCAACCTTCAGATGCCATTTTAAAAATTTTCGCCATGAGTGTCACGAGGGACAGGATATGGAACTCTTCACTTATTGGTAGCTATTATTTTAAGCTGCCAAACTGTAGAGTTTATAACACTCTATATCAATGGTTCCCAACCGGTGGGTCGCGGAAGGGTTACAGGTGGGTCGCGACTCGATCCTAAAACTATTAAAATGGTCTTTGTGTACTTTTATAATTGTAGTTCTTATCTTCACCTAGGAACACTTGTTAGTGAGTATGAAACCACTTGTTGCATATATTCAAACCTATATCTGTTGTTAAATAAATAACTGTTTTGCTACAAAGTGCTTATATTTTGTCAACCATTTTCAAATCAGAACACAAATTGTTTATCAATAATCAATCTGTATCATCAAAACAGAACATATATATATATATATATAATATATTTGCAATATTTGATAATAAATTATATATACATAAGAAAGGGATACGATACAAATAAGGTTTTTACTCCACCATGGACCGATGGACCGTGGAGGTATTCCGAGAAGGAAAGGTGGGTCGCCAGCTGAAAAAGGTTGGGAACCACTGCTCTATATGATATTAAAACATTGCTCCTAGTTCCTTTATCTCTTATACAGTGGAGAAAAACGGAGCCTAATAGCGTCATATTTGAAAGCAAGGTCTTATTCCCAGCGCTTTCGGACCGGAGCGTCAGCGTTGAACTTAGTCAACTTCAACTCTACGGATGACATCGTTGCGTTGAATTTTTAACATTGACACTAGGCTCCACTGTTGCAAACTATCCTTTTTCGAAGGAAAGGGAGCGCATTTATTTAAAAAAGCTATATTCTTTTCAGATAAACGACGGTAGTTCGCCAATGTAGCAGGCATCAAAAACTTTTTTAGTTGAGCTCAAATAAGGCGTTTACCGAGATAAGAAATAATTAATTCCTATTCTTGAATAAGAAAAGTTATGAAATGATTGAAATATTTAATTAAATATTCTAAAAAATTTCAGGTAATCTCTTCTAACGAAACTACCGCGGGTTATTAACGTAGGATTAATTATCGTTGCTTACCTCTTTTGTATGTAAGTGTAAGGTATACACAAGATTCGATTCACAAGAATCGAACTTTTGAGTGAATTAAAGAAGCTGCTTTAGATATGCTAATTTCGGCATACGCGCTTAGTATAAATACCACGCAGCGTCATTAATGAAAGGGGAGGTTGTTAGGGTTGAAAAGGTGTTATCCTGCGCTAGTGCTTAGCGGGCCAGAAGTTTACGTGGCAGTACTGCTGGTTTGACTTACTGTTCGTGAGTATAGAGAATCTATGCTCACTTCTACCCAGACTTGGGTGTAAATAATTTGAAGTGGCACTCTATTTGAATTTGAAGCAAACACAGTTTATACATGAAACAATGTTTATTGAATTCGTTGCACATATAATTGGCTTTTACAGCAATAAGCATGCGTACTACTTGTACGGAATGTATAAACACAGCTTTCAAGAACAATATATTTTTATACTCACGAACAGTAAGTCAAACCAGCAGTACTGCCACGTAAACTTCTGGCCCGCTAAGCACTAGCGCAGGATAACAGCTTTTCAACCCTAACAACCTCCCCTTTCATTAATGACGCTGCGTGGTATTTATACTAAGCGCGTATGCCGAAATTAGCATATCTAAAGCAGCTTCTTTAATTCACTCAAAAGTTCGATTCTTGTGAATCGAATCTTGTGTATACCTTACATATATACAGGTGGTTATCAAAATAATGGAAACACGTCAATATTAGTGGTGTTTATGGAAGTGCTTCGTATTCCTTAAAAAACGAGTTCAGGGACCAATATTTTTTATAGAATATAGTGTATACATTATTCCAGTGGTCGGCAAACTCATTAGTCAAAAGAGCCAAATGTCAACAGTACAACGATTGAAATTTCTTTTGAGAGCCGAATTTTTTAAAACTCAAACTATATAGGTAGGTGCATTGTTATTAATTTAATTTGGATACTCCAACGCTGGCTTTTGTTAAAAACGTCCTGAATCTGAATGAGGTACCTTCGCTGAGGTTGACCCCTTCCAACTCTTCCATCCACACTCGTTTTTATACTTATTTCGTCTATCTCCATTCGTTCATCCTCTCTGTATGTCCAGACCATCTCAACATACCTTTCTCAATCCTCGACACTACATTTTCTAAAACCGCGTGTCACTTAAAAATTTTTTTTTTCGGTCTTTGGAAGACCTTCGGAAATTAAAAAAAAATTATACGACATATATTTAAAACAAAAACATATTTAACTTTTTATTATGATTTGTTTAAAACTATCAATATCAGGAAGAAAATAAGTACAAAAATTATTGAACTTAATGTGACACTTGTTGTCTTTCGGACGACAACGTGGTTCGATATTTGTAACTTTTAATCGTACACACGCAGCGGACAAGTAGATGCCGAGGCGATTTCTATTCTTACTTTTAATAAAATTCATTGTCGAAAACAACTGTTCGCAAACGTAGGTTGATCCAAACATTGTCAAAGGAGCTCTTGTTGAGTTTTTCATCGACATTAGCGAATTAGGCAACGAGTTCCATACAGTTAAAATAACATTTTTGGTGCTTGTTGTTAAAATATATTCCTCACAATATTCCAGATCTTATTTTTTACTAAGTTTAGTTCTGCAAATTTATTCCTCCGTACAACACTGTAGTAAAATTCAACCATTTCCATTTCTAAGTTATAAATTTGAAGCCAATCGAAAGAGGATAATTTAAGTTTCCTCTATTTCCCGAAATAGGGAGAATCTTTCGTCAAATATTTCTTTTGCATTCGCTAGTATTGAAGAAGAGTGTTTTAAGACTTCTGTTTGGCAAAAAGAGGAAAAAATTAATTTCAAACAATTATATTATTTCTAGTTCAAATTACACGGCTGGCCATCCAAATTGCAACACCAAGAAAGACAAGAGATATCACAACAAAATTTATTTTGTAGATAACATGTTGACCAAGTATCAAATGATTAAATTTATAGACTTCTGTGAAGTGTGGTTCCTGCCAAAATCAGTAGCCAGAGTAGCCGCCATTGTTGGAGATCACCGCTGCCACACGCCTCGGCATTGATTCAAAGAGACTTTGGATGAGTTCTTGGGGTACAGCAGACCAAGCAGCTTCCACGCGTTGCCAAAGTTGATCTGCTGTGGCAGCTGGGGATGGAATCTGGGTCAATCGTAGAGCAACCATGGACCACATGCTTTCTATCGGTGAAAGATCCGGAGAGCGAGGCGGCCAGGGAAGCAATTCAATCTAGCAATTGACGAAGAACCGTTGGACAATGCGTGTCACGTGTGGTCGCGCATTATCCTGTTGAAATATGGCTGTGGGCAAGCCCTGAAGGTAAGGAAGGACAACTGGCTCCAACACCTCGGAGATGTAGCGCTGGCTGTTTAAAGTACCGGCAATGCGTACTAGAGGTGTTCGAGAGTGATATCCAATACCGCCCCATACCATAATACCCGGTGCAGGACCAGTGTGGCGGTGCATAACGCAGCTGTTCAGCATCCTCTCTTCACGGTGTCTCCAAACTCGAATGCGACCAGGTGATGCAGACAGAAGCGTGACTCGTCAGTAAAGACAATTTCATTCCATTCTGCCGTCCACATCCTTCTGCCATTGCACCATTGGCGGTGGAGACGTCTGTGGTTCTGCGTCAAGGGACAAAGCAATGGACGTCTTGCGGACAGACCACTCTGCTGTAAACGGCGTCGAATGGTACACGCAGACACTGTATGATGCGTTACAGACTGCATGTGCTGTGCTATGGTTCGTGATGTGACTGAGCGATCCGTCACTGCCATGCGTACAATTTGCCTGTCATCACGTGAAGTGGTGCGCCGAGGTGGATGTGATCGAACACGCCGGTCCGTCGTACCCTCCAGCATCCAACGATCACATATCCGCATTACGGTTGTTTGGTTTCGTCCAACACGACTACCGATTTCTCTGAAAGATAATCCACAATCTCGGTAGGCCACTATCCTTCCTCTGTCGAACTCGGATACTTGATCAAAAGATGATCGCTGTTTTCGACGAGGCATAATTGATCTTTTTTTGAAAAAACCGCAAGAAAAACACAATTGCGAACTTGAAATTGTCGAAATCTCCAAGCCTTAAATGGCGCTTTGAAGTGGCGCCACAGGCGCGCGTGATGTGCGTCTGCGCTGAAATTTTAATCATTTGCATATCTCACCTCCGCTAATGCATGATGTAAATTTCACGTTATTTGCATGTTTCCTTCAGGGTGTTGCATTTACAGTGGCCAGCAGTGTATATTATAGATCTCTCAGTCCGACGAATGAAAATCAAAATTTGAAAAGTTAAATGGATGTTAAAACTATGTGATCGTCTCGTGTGTCGTCTAAAATTGCTTCGCGGGTCACAATCCCTGTTCTAGTTTATTAAATGTCTGCGCACAAAGCGAGTCTAGATCAAACTAGCAAATAGCAACAAACCCGTTTCTTACGCCGGTCATACTTTTCGCCCCATCTGTTGAAATTGAGACAATTTTGTTGAGTAGAATATGATGTTTTTCAATGCACTCAATTACAGCATTTTATATATCCTCTCCACGTGTTTGACCTTTGAGTGGCAATAATCCTAAATGCTCTTCTTTAGGACCCTTAGATGAAATAAAACGTACAAAAAGTGAAACTAGCGCTGTATCATTTATGTCACAAGACTCGTCAACTGCTATTGATAAAGCTGAAACTAATTTAAGATCTTCGACTTGCTGGTTGGTTATATTCGAAGACCATTTTGACTTGTCTAGTGTTTTCTACGGGGACACGCTCTCAGAAGTAATACATTGAAAAACACGATGCACAGATACGACTTGTCGATACGCGTTGACATTTAATCTTTCTAGAAATGCTTTCTCATTAAGTCGCTTCAGAGCACTCGCCTAAAGATAAAGACACATAAACACCTACTAAGTATGTAAAAATAGAAATAAGAAACCCAGTCATCACGAAGTTTCAATCTCACTGTACTTGCGCTCCAGCACGTGGTATTTTGTGGAAGAGCCACACTCAAGGGGCCAAAGAGCCACATGTGGCTCGCGAGCCACGGTTTGCCGACCACTGCATTATTCTATCTAAAGTAGAAGTAATGAAACTATGGGCATCAGGCTCTTTGGGGGATAGTGTAAGATGTCAAACCTTGTAGACCGTGCAGAAGGGCAAATTATTGAAGTGCGTTTAATTGGACAATCTGTTACACCAGCCCCCATGGGTTTGGGTGTTTACCGAGCTATGATATCGGAAGTCATAATGGCATACAGAGTTCACGGAAAGACATCTTCTATGAAACAGAATAGTGGACGAAAGGTAAAGCTAAGTGAAAGAGACTGACTGGTGTTGAAGCGGATTGTGACATCAAAAAAGAAGACAACTGCAGCCAAAGTGACCGTAGAGCTCCATCTGAATCTGCAGGCTCCAGTACCAATCATTACAGGTAAGAGAAAACTTCAAAAACAAAACATTTACGGCAGAGTAGTAATTCCCAAGCCACTTGTAACAGATGTGAACACAAACCGTCCTCTACAAGTGGTGCCACGAGCACAAATCTTGGTCGAGTGATACGTTGAAATATGACACTTGGTTAGACGAATCATTGTTCACTTTGTCCCCTGCAACAGGACGTGCGTATGTCTGAAAACACCTACACAAGCGTATTATCATGCTTGTCTCATGCCAGCTGTCAAACATGGAGAGGGAATATCTCTGGGTTTCGGCTGCCATCTCATGGTTTTCAAAAGGGATCTATTGTAATCCCGAAAGGAAGATTGACTGGGAAGGACCATGTCGAACTTTTAGCCGACCAGATCCATCCTATGGTGCAAAAATTATTTCCTGCAGGAGATGGCGTTCTTCATTATGATAATGCTCCGATCCATACAGCTAGACATGTCAGGTCGTGGTTTGAGAAACATAAAGACACCTTATCTGGCCTGCACAGTTCCTAAACCTCAATATCATCGAACTGCTGTGGTCTGATTTAGAGAACAGAGTCATTATTCAATATCCAGCAATAGCATCTCTACAGGAACATTGACGATTTGTCTATAAAGAATGGTACAATATTCCCTTAACCACTATTCATGACTTGCATAATTCACTGCCTTAGTGAATCCAGGTGGTATTAAATGCCATAGATGGTCCTATGCCATATTAATAAAAAATGTCATGTTTTCCTAAGTGTTTCCATTATTTTGACAACCACATGTATGTATATATGTCTTATGTATATATATATGTGTGTGTGTGTGTGTGTGTCAGTCAGTCAGTCAGTGAAAATTTTTAACACATTTTGGTACTTTTCTGTTTAGTTGTTTACTGCTTGCCCAAGCGATACAGACTGGGTTTGGCACGCTGCCAAAAGTATAACTCAGGACGCAGGACATCTGAAATTTTGTTTTCCGGAGGATCGTTATGGAGGAACGTAATCCTTCGTTAAAAGTTCCATTTCGGGAAGTATCTCACTTAACGTGAATTCTTCGTAATTCTTTTGTAGTAAACTATACCTAAATTTGTTCAATTTCTTCAAGGAAATTAAGGACATTGTTTTTTAGCAGCTCATAATTTAGTTGCATGTAGAAGTTCTTAGCATTAGGTTGGTCAAAAACTTCGTTCGGTTTTTTAATTTGATTTTCCCCAATAACTTTATTGAACATGTTCACCTTTTTTTTTTTAACTATGTTCTGTCATTTTTTAGGCAACTTCATAGTTCCATCTTCCCAAAACGTACGCCGCGCAAATCTTATTTTTGCCCTTTAGTTACGCTTTTACCTTTCTTGAAATAATAAAGCGCAATATGCCGTAAATGTTGCTCATTTTTTTCCATCTTTAATATTAAAATGGCTACCCAAAAAAATCCCTAATTTTGATAAGTTTTTGTTTTAAATGCACGCTCATATGACAGATGTCCCAACATAATCTTACAAAATTGTTTCGGATGACGTTAAAGACAACTAAGCGCTACTAGAACCATCTTACAAAACAAGGAACAAATTTTTTGGCCAACCCAATATACGAGGGATGGAACTTGAATAGTGTCAAGACTGTAGTAGACTCCCCCCCCCACCACGCCGCAGAACTCAGGAAAGCAGTTTATACCACACGTACGTCACATGCCTGCCTTACCTCAGATTGAATGTCCTCTCCCCACAAACATCACAGGCCTGCCCAGAGACAGGATGTAAACATCCATGTTTTACTTACCGGTCTATTGTACGAAATAATTTGTTGCAAGGTACTTATGGAAAGAAAATGCTTGTGCGCACACTGTGGCTGATGTGTTTGCTCGACCGGGGCTGGGAAGTGTTCTACCATCCCCCCCATATTCCCCGGACTTAAGCCCCGGTGACTTTGATCTCATCCCCAAGATGAAGGAACTGCTCCGTGGATTCCACCAGAGATTCTGCAAGCTGTAGACCACTCCATTCGGAGAATCAACAGATCAGGTGCTGCCAACAACATCCTGTAACTTCCGGAACGTTAGCAACGGGGGCTAGACACTGCTGGTTACCACTTTGAAGGGCTATAAAAGTTTCACCCCTATATCTCTTCTGTATACTTTGTAGTACATACAGGGTGTCCAGCAAAGAAGTCCCTGATTTCAAAATTAAGAATCTCGAAAACAAAGATCTGTAGAAGAATGCAACAAACTGTATTTTTATCGTGAAAGCTGTAAGAATTTTATACACCAATTTTCGAAATAGTTACAAAAGCTGCTAACCAATGGCGCTCTACAACTCGTATCAGCATGCATAAATAAACTCGTACTCTTTGCAAGCATTCTTTGCAATCACTACATCACAATCTTTTCAAAATGTCCACCATTCGCTGTACGGAGGTGACGCCAACGAACAATAAAATTTGCCATCACACCCTGTAGTGCCTCAACAGAAATCGATTCAGCTGCCCAACAGATCGCCGACTGCAGCTCGTCCAGCTTGGTGGGATGGGTCCTGTAGACAGTATCTTTTAATGTGCTCCACAAAAAATAGTCGCAAGGACTCAGGTCCGGCGAATATGGAGACCAGTCCATGCCTGCGCCAGTAAATTGCAGTAAATTTGGCTTTTGTAACTATTTCGAAAATTAGTATATAAAATTCTTACAGCTTTCAAGATAAATATACCGTTTGTTGCATTCTTCTACAGATCTTTGTGTTCGAGATTTTTAATTTTGAAATCGGGACTTCTTCGCTGGACACCCTGTATCTAGTTGCCACTGTTGAAGTTCCATCCTATGTATTTGGCAATGTACCCCATTCGGTAGGGAGAGTTAATGTCTTTTCAAACGATTGTATGGGTATATTGTTTAAACTGGATATTTCTAACAAACCTCTGTGTCATTTGATTCTGAAAGCCTTAGAGTTTGTTTGTTTTTAATAGTTTTACGATTTGAGAGTTTGGGGTCACAGACCCCTAAAAGAAGGTTTAGGTCCATATATTTTATACCGGTATCTCCTGGACCGATTAAGAAATTTCTCTAAACTTTTTTTTTTCCTGAAAGTTTAAATTAAAAAATCTATCTCGTTAATATGAGAATGAGTCAGGACGCCGTCCTCTGCTTTCTCTGCAGACAGTTAGGTTATGGTTGTGAATCATTAAAAGATAGAATGCCTGTATCGCCATTTTAAGGTTCAAGAGAAAATCGTTTTAAGTTAAAGGAATGGTATTTATGTCGGTTTCACCTGTTGTAAAAACTATAAGTGATGTTGAAGATTAAATCTAGTTTTAGGGTTTTTAATGTGTAGAGAGTGGGTATGTTATTCCCCCTCGTACAAATCTTTCCTGTTGCTGCAAGATGCTTGTTGCTGGAGAGACTTACACCAGGCATTAAATATTTAAATTATTTATTAAACCGCTTTAACAATCACTTGGTTAAAGAAAATAAACTTATACACAAGGATGACTGCTGCCATTTCAAATTGCTGCTGCCTGGAGCCGTACCTGGCGCTGATGTCTCATGTAGCTGCAGCCTGGAGCTGGCTATCAGGAGCTGTCTGTCGCTTGCCTTTATACTCCCGCTGGATGCGTACACATCGTGTAAAACACACGGCGCGTACCGTCGTAACTGATTTGTGTGTGATCTGGGCTGCCGAAGGAGATGATCAGAGGAGCGAATTCAGCGAAGCTGCTTTGAGCATCGAAACTGTGAATCGCTGCTGCAGTGCTCACCACAAATGTTCCAGAAATATATTTAGTGTTTATAGCGATAAACATCAGCCCTGAAAAGTTTCTTACGATCTTATGTATTATCTACACTGCTGGCCACTGTAAATGCAACACCCTGAAGGAAACATGCAAATAACATGAAATTTACAACATGCATTAGCGGAGGTGAGATATGCAAATGATTAGAATTTCAGCGCAGACGCACATCACGCGCGCCTGTGGCGCCACTTCAAAGCGCTATTTAAGGCTTGGAGATTTCGACGATTTCAAGTTCGGCAATTGTGTTTTTCTTGTCATTTTCACAAAAAAACGATCAATTATGCCTCGTCGAAAACAGCGATCATCTTTTGATCAAGTATCCGAGTTCGACAGAGGAAGGATAGTGGCCTACCGAGATTGTGGATTATCTTTCAGGGAAATCGGTAGTCGTGTTGGACGAAACCAAACAACTGTAATGCGGATATGTGATCGTTGGATACAGGAGGGTACGACGGACCGGCGTGTTCGATCGCATCCACCTCAGCGCACCACTTCACGTGATGACAGGCAAATTGTACGCATGGCAGTGACGGTCGCTCAGTCACATCACGAACCATAGCACAGCATATGCAGTCTGTAACGCATAATCCAGTGTCTGCGCGTACCATTCGACGCCGTTTACAGCAGAGTGGTCTGTCCGCAAGACGTCCATTGCTTTGTCTACCCTTGACGCAGAACCACAGACGTCTCCGCCGCCAATGGTGCGATGACAAAAGGATGTGGACGGCAGAATGGAATGAAATTGTCTTTACTGACGAGTCACGCTTCTGTCTGCAACACCACGATGGTCGCATTCGAGTCTGGAGACACCGTGAAGAGAGGATGCTGAACAGCTGCGTTATGCATCGCCACACTGGTCCTGCACCGGGTATTATGGTATGGGGCGGTATTGGATGTCACTCTCGCACACCTCTAGTACGCATTGCCGGTACTTTAAACAGCCAGCCTTGTCCTTCCTTACCTTCAGGGCTTGCCCACAGCCATATTTCAACAGGATAATGCGCGACCACACGTGGCACGCATTGTCCAACGGTTCTTCGTCAATCGCCAGATTGAATTGCTTCCCTGGCCGCCTCGCTCTCCGGATCTTTCGCCGATAGAAAACATGTGGTCCATGGTTGCTCTACGATTGACCCAGATTCCATCCCCAGCTGCCACAGCAGATCAACTTTGGCAACGTGTGGAAGCTGCTTGGTCTGCTGGACCCCAAGAACTCATCCAAAGTCTCTTTGAATCAAGGCCGAGGCGTGTGGCAGCGGTGATCTCCAACAATGGCGGCTACTCTGGCTACTGATTTTGGCAGGAACCACACTTCACAGAAGTCTATAAATTTAATCATTTGATACTTGGTCAACATGTTATCTACAAAATAAATTTTGTTGTGATATCTCTTGTCTTTCTTGGTGTTGCAATTTGGGTGGCCAGCAGTGTATATCATTTTCGTGTCCGGAAACGTAACGCAATAAATACACGCAAGAAAAAAAAATCTGATACTTACAGCATACTGAGCCATCCTACAAAAAACGAACGAATTTTCTGGTCAAACCAATATACGAGTATTTGGTAATGTACCATAGTCGGTAAGAAGTGTTAGGGTCTTTTTGGAACGGATGAACGAAGAAACAACGTAAAAAATTTCATATAGATACTTTGTAAGGAATTTTAGACAAATCCTCCAAAAGATGGCAAGTCGAGAATAATTTCATTCCATGATAAATAGCATTTAAATACTAATGTACGACATGCGCATACGCAGCACAGTATTAAAGTATTGCATCTTGAAACGTAATCATTATAGAAATATGGGTTGTTCAGTTCTAAAAAGCTTTATAGAATGTTTAAAGCTAAACTAATAAAAATTGACTTTTTTCGAACAATTTAGTTTCTCAGACTTCCTTAAATTTGAATTTCCCCAATCTCGTTTTTGATTTTACAGAAACTTAGAATTTAGGTTTCACTTGGTTGTCCTCCATTGTAGCTTCACTAAAAATCTCCATTGTATGTTTTTTGGCCAAAATATAAAAGAGTGGTTTCTTTGAGAATTTTATGTAGCGACCCTCTATATAACGTAGTACTTAGGAGATCCGGTATTTAGAAAGTACCTTTATAAAACAATGAAATGTCTAAATACGAGAGAAAATTTTGCAAAACTGACTTAGTTCGCCCTTTGGAAGAAAAAAAAAGAGAAAGAAAGAAAGGAAGGAAAAAAGCACTCTCGAAGCAAGTGAAGAAAGACATTTGTACTTTCTACGCGGGCAACAGAATGTTCCGTGTTTACTTTTACAACGCTTACCTGCGGGCAATTGAAATTTCTGTTTTTTTCTTCGTCCGTGCGTTCTCTAGAAGTAAGTACTATTTCATTCGTTTAAAACTAGTTTAACTGTGTACGACACATTCCTAAACAGACATTAAATTTATTTGAATTGTCTTGTTATGTTTTTAAGCTGAATTAAAACTATTTTTTTATGTAGTGATGCCAATAAATTGAAGTGGTGAGCATAAATAAAAACATTTTATTTCTATTCCGGCAACTTCAAATGTCATGCGGCTCTTAGTGGTGTCTAGTGCATTTCACGAAATCGCCAAAAAGGGCACGTCAGTTAAAGATGTGCAAAATACACCGCTTATCAGGTGTTAAATCAGCAATTCAACTAACGAAGAAATATAGGCATAATATATATATTGCCAAGTCAGAACATTTGATGAGACTCTTTAAACACACGTATATGTGTTAAAAGAACAAAAGTTTACTGTCACGAGATATCACGCCTTCGCGGATAACTGTTTCTGAATTTAAAAAAAAAAGCCAAACGGTCAAAATTATTACGCAAAACCGAAATTATCATCGCAAAATGAGAAATAAGCTCGTGGACTGCATGTCCAATTCCAGAACGGAAAGCTGGAATGTAGCTTCGAGGAATGACAAAGAAAAATTCCCTTGATCTAGATTTCGCTTTATTGTTTAAACATGACGAGGAGAAAAAAAAATGCGAATGATAATAATGGAAAATAACGCCAACTGGAAGTTACACGTTGAGATTAAAATTTATGAAGCATCTGATTTTAAAGGCGAGGCCGAATCGCCATTCACTTTGCAGATATTCTATTCCGATGTTAAGCTATGGGAAACGCTCCTCTAACTAGTTTTATAATAACTAGCAAATGTATATCATTGAATTCTGTTTTTTTTTTTTTTTAGTGAGAGAAGACGAATTAATAAAGAGAGCACGGATTTAAAATTTAAAAATTTTTACATAATTTTTATACGGTATTAAATTATTGATGTCTATCACTACAGATAGGAAATAAATCATTTTTTAGAACATCACAATAAAACAGGTGTTCCCAAAGGGGGCGATACCGCCATCGGGGGGCGGTGGAACGATCCAAGGGGGCGGTAGTAGCCCCGGGTGACAATTGGGGGGCGGTGAACGAAAATAGGGCGGGGTGAAAGCATAAAGAAAGAAGACAATACAATTCTAAAACATTCCGCAGAAAGTGGACACAGAGTGTACGGGAAAGACCTAGGCAGGAACAATCATGTATTGTGATACTTGTTACGTATCCAGTGAATTAATTTTCTGTTTTTGGTCTACTGAGCATCTTGGGAAGTACCCCTCTTTCTGTATTTTGCACCATTTGTACTTCCATTCTCTTCGTGCTGCTGTATTAAACACTAGCCGGGCTTCGGCCAGCTACGCTTAGGCCATCCGTCCACCAGACAGACGGCTTTGAATTGATTCAGTGAGAGGGAGAATTTTCATAACAGGCATTATTAATTTGCAGTCTCCCCTGATCCCACAAAAAGAAAAATGCGTTATTCGTATTAACGCCCACTACCACCTGGTATGATATGAGCATACCTGCATTACAAAAAGATAAAGTTTCATGTGCCAGTCTGGAATTGAATTCTAACCGAACAGCATTGACCTCTTGAGACCCGAGCAAAATAAAATTTAAATATTTTTTATAATTATAGTTTATTAAAACAAATGGGCATTAAAAAGCTTGTTTTTCAAGAAATTAATGAATTTAAGTTTTTTAATATTTCAGGGGAGCATATCCATTTTATTGGATGTTGAGATCTTAAACACGATAAATAATTTTAAAGGTTCCGCCGACCACAGCGATAAGCTTATAGAACTTGCTTATAAGACTTGTTAGAACAGCAAAAAATAATACTATCAGCGTTTTTTATTCAAAATCGTTGCCATTCTGCAAGCAAGCGATAATCAAAATTGATGCGCGTTATAAAATAAAATTGATATTTGAAAACGAAATTTCAATTCCAAGTTTCTGAAGTATATTTCTGGAGTGATTCTTTAATCACTCTTCACTTGATTAAAGGGACAGCTTCAAAGTGGAAACTCTTCGTTCCAAATAGAGTTTCAGATATCCAGTCAGGAACTGATCCTGCGAATTGGCATCACTGTAGAGCAGGGGTGTCAAACTCAAAGGCTACCTTGGGCCAAACAAACAAGGTTTAACTATAGGTGGGCCGCAAAAAAAATCAATATTAATAGAAACGTAGGTTTATTAACCTAATTACAGTATATTCAACATAAATATATGCATCTTGTTTAATAATAGCAAAAAAGAGTATCATTAAAAAAACATTTAGCGAATTCTTCCTATCTTATTATAATTCTGCGTCGGTTATTTTATTATATATTATTGTGTGCCAATATATTGGCCGGGCCGCAAAAATGTTCGTCGCGGGCCGCGAGTTTGATACCCCTGTTGTAGAGGAAAAGATAACCTTGCGGATTACATATCTCGAGGAGCGACCGTTGAAAGGCTTATGTCCAGTCCGGTTTGGCTTTAAGGACCGGAATGGACGTAGGAAAAGTGGCCAAAAGGCTTTAATCACGAAATTTTTCCAGAAGTATCTTGTGAAAGAAGAATTGAACTAGATGAAATATCATCATTCGGTTGTGAAGTTCAGTCAAATATGGCATAGGCTCTTGACCTGAACGAGTAACTTGCGAAAATTATATCGTGTTACATGTTGGGTACTCTGATTTATCTACAACACTAGAAATAAAAATAAATGATGCCAAGAACTAAGTGCTGAAGAACTGGATAGTGCCGAAAGGATTTGGGTAAAAACCATTCGGGGAGAAGTTTTTGGCTGAAGAACTGACAAGGCAAACCAGTTTCAAAAACTTCGGCGATTTTAGAATTGAATCCGGTACAAGTATGATATCTTCCCCCAAGAGATTTCTCGCCAAATCTGGAGCCCTTTGTTTTGGTTGTTGTGTTGCTGGTTTTTACTTCGGTGTAATGCTCCGTCAAAATATTAAATAACAGTTGCTTTTTAATTTTTTGCCGGAGGTTGGGTTGTTAAAGAGCGCGAATTGCAAAAAATGTGGGTCAGAGATGAGGATTAAAGTTAAAAGTTCTTATTCTGATGGTTTTACATTTGTTTGTAGGAAAGTTATTGTAGGGGGGGGGGAGCAATGTAACATTGAGAAATCTATTAGGCATGGTTCGTGGTTACAATCGTAAGGCAGATTTTAAATTCTACCTAGCGATGTACATGTTTCGGAAATCATGTTTAGCGGCAAATGTAGATTGTTTTAATAAATTTATTGAAATCGTTTCGAAAATTAACTGGGAGGAGTACAAAATTTCGGTATGGCCGTCTGCACACGGGGCAACTCAAAAGAAACTGATAACTGACTCGAATCACAAACCAGTCCGTGTTGAGTCGTAACCTATGTACTGGTTACAAACTCGTCCGACGAGTTTGTAACCAGTTGCGCCGTGTGCGTGCCTCCATTCAATTACATAGGTTACGACTCAACACGGACTGGTTTTTGATTCGAGTCAGTTATCAGTTTCTTTTGAGTTGCTCCGTGTGCAGACGGCCTATAGATACTTTTTTTTAAAATTCTATTGCCAACATGTATTTATTCTATTGTATTTGTGCTTTAATTTATGTTTAATCAAGAAATATATATTTAACCAAGATGTATTTTATGTTTATTTAAATGAATTATTATTAGTTGCACTATACTGACTTTTTGTCGTGGGGGGGGGACGGCAGTCCCCCCCCCCCACCACCACCACTTAACAAATTTCTTATTATTTTTCAGCTTTTATTTTTTGCATTTATGTGTTTTTTGTGCTTTTCTGTGGTTGTACAGTATAAAAAATGCGTATTTTGGGAACTTTTCCCGTTTCAAAGACACGCGTTCTGCTTGGCGACAAAAAAAAATCGCCAAAATCGCCATTGGGGGGGTATATCATACTAGTTCCTTGAATCCCTTCCTTGATGAGGATGGGATAATGCACGTGGGCGAAAGACTCCAAAAATCAAAACTAGCTAAAACATCCTATTATTATGCCTGCAAAAGTTTCAAATGTCTAGCTAGTGGGGAAGTTAGTTAAAAGTCGATTGCAAGATTTGTAAGGGACAAACACACCCACAAACAAACAAGAAAGCAAGTTAGTAAAAACATGGTAAAAATGGTAAAAAATACGCCGCCTTACTTTCCGATTTAGTATAAGTATTTAAAAATCGATTTCAGGACTTTTGGAAAAAGAAACAATTGTTTTGCATCTTTTCTACTCTATTTACAGTCGATATAGTTATGATGCCAGCAAATTTTCAAATGGAATCTAGAGTGTTGCCATCTGACATCCAACTTAAAGAGAAATTCAATAAAGTCTCTTTGTTGGACTTCCATAAATCATACCTGCCCAGAAATAAATATCCCTATCTGCACAGTCATGCGTTATTCATGTCATCATTGTTTGGAAGCACGTGCAACTATTTTCAAGAGTGAAGCACACACTAAGAGTCAAACTAAAACCAAAATATCAGATGAACATCTTGAGGACTCCCTGAGAATTGCAAGCACTTTAATTGACCTAAATATTGATGTACCAGTTTCTAAAATTCAATGTCAGATATCACGTTATTTATATAACTCCTATAGTTATCTTTATGATTATAAATAATATTTATAACGAAATAAATATGTTAACTATATATTATACTTTTTTTTACGCATCAACAATTTTATGTTAGGTATATTTTTGTGTGGCCCAAAACAATTCGTCTTCTTTCAATGTGGCCCAATGAAGATAAAAGGTTGGACACCCCTGGTCTAAGGGTTAAACTTCCCCTATAAACAGCATCCTGTATCTCAAATGGGTAAACGGAATGTAACCACAATGGGTATATACAAAAGATATGCTCACGGAATTTCGAAAAAAAAGGTTAAAAAATGTCCACCAGATGGCTCTTTTCATAGAAAAACATTAAATTTAACAAAATAAACGACCAAAACGGAATAAATAAACAATATTAACAATTCAGAACGAGATTCATAAGTAATAAAATGTAAAACCAGGTAAAGCCGTCGGTTCTGGGGGAAAAAAATTGGAGATTTGCATGCGTGCAAAGAAGTATGCAAAACAGGTGTGGGTATAAAACATTTGCAAAAGTTGTCATGTTTTATTTCGATGTTTCCGGCTGTCATGGCTGTATCTTTAGTTGAACGTGCGTTATTGGTAAAGCCGTTTTACGAAATCAAGGGGAATGTGTCTGCTAAGGTCCGTGAATTTAGTCGCATAAAAAAAACTGTGGACCAATGGTGTCCGGGCCATGATTGGGAGATTTGAAGAGACCGGGAATTTAGGAGTTCAACCTGCAAGAGACCATAAACCTGTCACACCGGTAGTTCTTGATGCCATCAAGACAGCCATTGCCGCACGGTCACAGACATCCGACTTTGGAGGCAGTGGCGCACGAGCTCGAGAGACGGGCTGTCCTCTCAGCACCGTCCGGAAAGTGCTCAGAAACATATATTGCACTTCTTCCCGTGTATGATCCACCATACCCAAGAGATCCTTGACAAGGGACAAGCCACAACGGCTCGCATTTGCAGTCAGTTTTCTCAACAGAATGGCTGTTGATCTGTCATGGCCGTGAAATATTCTGTGGAGCGACGAGGCTCATTTCTACCTCAATGGGACAGTAACCACACAGAATTGTCACATTTGGGCTAAGTAAAATTCACGGATGCACAGTGAAATTCCCCTACATTCTCCAAATTTGACTGTCTGGTGTGGGTTCACGGCGACATTCATCCTTGGGCCATTATTCTTTGAGGAAACAACTGCACATGGCCCTCTCACATGTTCTGTTACGGGCCGTCGGTACCATGACATGCTGCAGACGTTTGTTGTACCGCAACTACAGCAAAGGCAGTGCCTTACATCGACCATTTTCATGCAGGATGGTGTGCCCCCACATGTCCATGGGTCCGTGAAGGCAATTTTGCTCCAACACTTCACGGACGAACGTGTTATTGGTCGCTTCTTTAGTAATCCATGGCCACCACGTTTGTCGGATACAACTCCGTGCGATTTCTGGTTTATGGGGCCACTTAAAAAGTCTGGTTTATCGTGGGGATGTTGTAACGTTGGATGACTTAAAGAACTCTAACTGATCAACAACTGATCCGTTACAATCTGCTCTTGATCACACTGTCCATCGCCTCGAAACTTTGCAGGTGACTGACGGTGGTCACATTGAGTACCTTTCCCTACATCGTTCTGGACACGACCAACAACTGCTCCTCTTGTAGCGTTTCGTCATAATCTGTACCCGTTTCTGCAAACTCAACTGTTTGTTTGTTTTTCCTCAAACAGCAAAAGCGTACTGTTATTTATTTCCTTACCTTTATTTCATGGGGTTCGATGACAAGGTGATCATAAAAGAATCAATAAATGCTCAAATTTTTTATGTATTCCGTTTTGGTAGTTTATTTTGTTAAATTTAATATTTTTCCACGAAAAGCGCCATCTGATGGACATTTTTGAACTAAATGATTTTGATGGAATAAACATTCCGTTCACCTTCTTGAACTGTAGGATGCTGTTTAAGGGGGAAGTTTAATTATAACCACCCTGAATATATATATGTCGTAGTTCACCACATGACTTTCCATAATAACACACACGATGCACAAATGAAGAGGCACAGTTCTTTTAAAATTGCAGTCCTTTATTTCTTTTGAATTTATGGCGGAGAACAGGGCATCCTTCTAGCATGACGCGAAACATACATGTGTGTTCACATACAGAGACAACAACAGAATGAATCTGCTCTCTTAGCCAGGGGCCTCTACCAAACAAGTCAGCGACTGTTTACATAAACATAGATATTTGTCGTGGGTGGTAGGCGGGTGCAATTCTTAGAAACATATGAGTGCGTTTTATCTTTATGGTATTGTTTGACACTTTTGATCGCTTTATATCTGGCATCTGCAGCCATTATCTCTGAGATATTGTGAACTGAGGATTTAGATGACTAGAGACGGGGTTTTGTTAATCCTTCTGGGGCGGCACGGCTCTATATTTCTATCAACTGGTTTGGATTTATAGTGGTGTTTATCCCATACTTTTAACCCTCTGCTGCGGTTATTTGCCTGAATGTATTTTTCTGGGACTTGCAGATGTTCACTTGCTGTTAGGTGGGCTATACTGAGAAAAGGGGCCTATCTTAACAGATGTGGGGACCCGAACTATAGAAAATAGACGAGATTCAAAACTATAATGTCACATATATATATATATATATATATATATATATATATATATATATATATATATATATATATATATATAATAACAAAATTAAAATATAATGCTAAGTATCGTTTATATCCTTGATTAATAAGTTAAGTATGCGATAGTTTTTTACTATTGAAAAACAAGTGTCACTTTATAATAATCATTTTTGGTTTACTGAGGCTGAAACATGACTGAGGAATCGATACCACAGTGAGTGAATGTCTACGAATCACTAAAGCTATCTAGAAGAGGCATGTAATCAAAATCCTTGAGGTGTCATGGATTTTCCGACATCGAACCTCTTCTGAAATAGGAAGACGAGTTTTTTGCGATGTACTGTGGCTTACGGCCCAAAAACCGTCATTCACGCTCTGCTTTTATTTTCTAAACAAAATCAAGAGTGGGAATCGGCGCGTAATCCACGTGACTTCATCGTAATTAGGGCATTGCTTATTCAACATACCTAGTTTTAAAGAAATCGTACATCATATTTTACTTTCTTCTGTGGTTTAGCTGTTTCCTTTAATACCAGCTTTTCTATGAAAATGTTTACTTTAGTACACAGCTCAAAATACACAAGTAAAACTAGACAAGTCGATTGTTTAAGAGCAGTAAATTATACCGGGTGTTTCAAAGCTCGCGCACATCAACCTTTGTGGTTGAGTTTTAAAGACAGGGGAATTATGTTAACAAACAGAATAAAGGACAAACAAAGGTTGAACGATTATCTTTATTGTCAGGTGTCAGACATGGTCAAATCACAGTAAATGTTCAAAATAATGTCCGATTTTCTGGACACACAATCGAATTATTTTTACCAGATTAGTCGACACTTTACGAAGTGTGTGAGAAGTAATGTCCGATATTGCATGAAGGATGTTACTCTTAAGTTCATCAAGCATATGGGGATTATTGCTGTAGGCGACTTTTTTCAGATATCCCCAAAGGAAAAAATCCGGAATTGACAAGTCCGGTGAACGTGGTGGCCAAAGTCCTTTGGAAATGACACGATCATCGAAAATTTCAGTTAAAACTTCCATACTGTCCCGAGATGTGTGACACGTTGCGCCGTCTTGCTGCAACCAACAAGGATTTTTAGCAACAAGGATTACCATGTGGATGTGCGCGAGTTTTGAAACACCCGGTACCTCTGATTGCTCTGAAACTTTGTATACTCTAGACCCCTTTAATTATTAGATTGTTTTGGGGCATCCCATATTTTTACCCGATATTTTATTCTAAAACAGTCAATTTTTTCGCAGCAATTTATCTGCATGTTTCCATATTTCGTCTTCTAAAACGTGACATTCTGGCATTAAAATAATTGAAAATTTGTATATCACTACACATTATTTTTTTACAAGTGTGTGGTTTTTAAAAATAAAATGCCAATCACGGTCAATGCAATCACTGCATCACGTGTTCTTTCCTCAGCGTTGAAAATGAATCGACGGATGATGTCATAGCACTCAGCTATGACATCACCACATCATCTACGCTCAGCTATATGGTTGGTAACATTTTTTTTACGCTATTAACACACCGGATTCAATGTGAAAAGCTCTTTATACTGTTAGGATCTGTTCCCATCGCAGTCCGTTTGCGTAAGCGTAAAAGTACTAAAATAGATTTAACCAATGACAAACCTCCAAACGATTAGCAACCAAAGTGTTAAGGCCTATGATTGGTTTATTTCCGTCTCAGCGCCATTTTTCCTTTTACGTATGCGCTAACGGACTGCAATGTGAACAGGCCTATCGTCCTCTTATTCAAAACTGAAGCACAAAATATCGCAAAATCGCAACATAAAAAAATATATATATATAAATAAAAATGCTTCAGTTTTTTAAAGTTATTTTTATATTAGCTCAATATTGCAATAAATTGCAATCTTGATTGTTATAAAATGAATGTTGATCGATATTATATTGTTTTATAAATTATAGAAAAAAAAATTAGAAAAAAAAAATTTTTCTAAATTATGCATATGATTACATTCTACTTACATATAGTAGTTTAGAATCATTTATGGTTATTCTAAAAAATAGTTATAATATAGTTATAATTAAGAATTTTAATATTTTCGGTTAACGGAAGTGAGATGGAATTCACGGAGGTGATAAGTTTCACAAAACATATTACTTCAATTAAAAAAACAGTATGCATATAGTGATATCCAATTTGGTTAATTCCCAATATACGGTGCCCCTTATATTTCACTGCATTGGAACCGCCATCTTGGTTACGTCTCTCGTCGCCAATTTGGCGATGGGAGACGTAACCAAGATGGCGGTTCCATCGCAGAGGGAAACATGAAATAATATAAATGACAACATGCAGAACTTTCATTGAAAAATTATCCAGAGAATAAAAAAAAATGAAGTTAAATGAGAGCAGTCGATTTTTTTTTTTTTTTTTTTTTTTTTTTCCGCCCAAGCAGAACGTGTGTTTTCGGAACGGGAAAGTCCCAAAAATACGCATTAAACTGTACAACCACAGTAAAGCACAAAACACACAAATACAAAAAATAAAAGCTGAAAAATAATGAGAAATTTGGGTACTTACGGAAAATCCAGTCGACCATAAAAGTTGGCTCAAATCCACCAAACTTCCCGACCGCTTCCGCCGCCAACCATTTTGATGGCATAAAATCTGCAATTGCACGCAAAATAGAATCAAATATGTCCTGTTCTTTGTGAAGACGACGCCACATAAATTCAGCCATATAAGAATCTAAGTGGTGTCGTGCTGTCCCACGTTGTCTGTTGTTCCGCCACTTGTCCGAACCCCACAATCGCTCAATGTTTTGTGTATGTACGCCGGTATCCGGATCTACAAAGTTATACTTATGATTAACTTTGAAATGTTCGAAATTAGCAGCTCTTATTTCGTCGGTTTTATAAGCTTTCCATGAGTCCGAGTCTATTGTAGAACCTTTTTCAATGTTACCTTTTATCGCTTGAATAAGCGTTATCGCCTTCCTATCTGGAATTTTTACGATAAAACACTCGTTGGTCTCCTTGCAAATGCCTCCAAACAACCATTGCCTGAGGGTTATTCTCCCTGCATAGTTTTTGCGCTTTGAGAAAAGGTCCTCATCTATTTCGACAATGAGGTTGGCCCCTCCGATTTTTTTCTTTGGCCTTGTTAAAAGACTGTGTGTACCAACTTCTCATAAGTAATTATTCTTGTTACTCAATTCTTCTTTTCCCCATTCAACAGTATTCAATTCTCTGTGCCAGCTGTAAATAAATCTTAGTGCAGTCACAAATGAAATGGTTGAACTCTTGAACCATGTTTCTTTCCGAATGGATATGTGCTTCTGACAAGTCTTAATATTACAACGCCATTGAATCTGTGTTTTCAAGTAAAGCGCCATATCGTGGCCATTAACGCATTTTTTGGATGACTGTAAGATTCCATACCTTTGAAAGAATTCTACTACTTCTTGTTCTGCAGTTGGTAAATCCCAAATTTTAAATATTTTTAACAAGACAGAGCTACTATAAAACTTAAAACAGAGACAGCTTTATTGCTAGAGCTAGAAACTCTTATCAAAGTAACTTTGAATCACGTGTGATAGGTTTTACCATTATTGGCTAAAAATCGCCTCTTGGCACCATTGCCTTCATTTGGCGTAAATGGTCGACTGGATTTTCCGTAAGTACCGAAATTTTGTTATGTGTGGGGGACTGCCGCCCCCCAACCCCCGCTAAAAAAAGTCAGTATATTACAAATAATTCATTTAAATAAATATAAATACATCTTGTTTAAATATATCAGAAAATGAAAAAAATGAAAGTTCTTCATGTTGTCATTTATATTATTTCATGTTAAAATTTTAAAAAACACCACTTACCGGTTATTTACTTTCGGTTTAGCTTCTTTTACGTTTTGTTGATTTTTCGGTGTTTTTGTATATCCTCAATTCGTCTGTAATCCAAGAACACGGCGTTTTTTTACCCATAAATAAGTTAATTTTAAAACCGTAATTAAATCCAATTTACTCGCTTCGAACCGGGAACCACATCTAATGGATCTTTTATCGCAATGTTCAGATCTTTCCTCTCAGTTATAGTCATTTGCGAATTACAATTAAGACAATAAATATTAGCTATTAACTCAACATAAATACAATAATCTATAATAGTTCTCTTACCAGCATTTTGTAAATCCCGAAAAAAAATCCAAATCAACCCTCCCATTCGTAAAAGAAGCCATACCTCGCAAATAAAAGTACGTCCGAGCGCTGGAACTGCAATCCCGAAAAGAACATTCAACGGTTTAATTTTTTTAAACAAGCGCGTTATATAAAATCCAGATAACCCTCGTTTACAAGTAAATCACAAGCTCTGATTGGCTGCTAATTATTCAAATCGGAAGCAATAAATGGTTTAACTTAAAAGTATTTATTAACACAAACCACATTTGGCATTTTATCGTCAACTTGGCAAAAATCTAAAAACATCGCCAAAAAAATATCGCCATCTTATTCAAATCGGGAGCAATAAATGGTTACCTTAAAAGCATTTAACAAACACAAACCACATTCAGCGTTTCATCGCTAAATTGGCAAAAATCTAAAAAACTTATCGCCAAGCTGCAGCACCGTGTATTGGGAATGAGCCTTTATTACACATAATACAACTAAAATTTCTGAATTAGAAATAAAAAGTTTAAATAGAGCATTAGTAAATAATGGACATAATTATTTATTTTAAAACTGACATTGAAATAATCAATTGAAATTAACTGATTGAATTCTTCTAAATTTCTAAATATATATTGTTCCTTTTTGTTGATTGCAGGTTGGGGAAGTACCAAAAGTAAAGCCTTTAATCTTTCCATTTACTACCCCAGTATCATACACATCAGGAAATTTAAATTTTCCATTTCTACACTTTTTCATAAACTTAATGGTATATTCATTTCTGGTATCTTGCGAAAGAACTGTACCTATGTAAAATTTTACAAATTTTTTACCAGGAAACATTCCAACAACATAGTCATACTCATTAATTTTCACTCTTTGTCTCAGTCAATGTTCGATGAGATGCTTGTTTGTCACCATTATGCAGCTTCTTTGTGGTATGTTTATTTGTAGGCTGTAACTGAATAATTTCAATCTCAAAATGTTACAAAATTCATCAGACCCACAAGTTAAACAAATTAATTTTCGGGCATGGGTGTTCATAGGATCTTTTCTTGACCATGTTATCTGTCGAATTTCCATTGTCCCTTTAAATTGTGCAAGTTCTTCTAGCAATAATTTATCTATATCATCAATATATTTTGATAGGATTGAAAAAGTTGCAATGTTTTTGATATTTGTTTTAAGGGCTGATATTAGTTTGATAAAGGTGTTTAAATTTTCTCCTTATGCTACAAGAGAGTCTGCCGTTCTTTTCAGACAAGCACCTACACCATCTGGAGCACCCTTTCCATGGCCACTTTCAGAGTAGTGCCAATTTAATGACTTAACGTACTGTAACTTTGAGGCCAAAAATGTGCCAATAAGAAAAAACACCTTTTTGCTTGTGTATCCATCTGTAAATATGTGGGCAGTTTCAAGATTTGGAATCATACTTTTAATTTCATCAATTAATGGTTTCAAATGAGCGCATATAACAGATTTTTAATTGTATAATCTATTTTTTATAATTCAATATATAGCTTGCGTATAATCAATAAATGATAAACGCACTTAGTTTTTTATAAATAACCAAATTTCTTCCACTATAAAATCATGATTAATTTAACTGAATGCCAATGAATAATGTAACTGAATTTAGTTATCACCTCCGTAATTTAATCTCACCTCCATGATACCTGATCCCAGAAATCATTCACGGAAGTGAGATTCACGGAGGTGAGAAACATTATATTTAACATAAAATTTTATTCTAAATATGTGGAATCATAAAACTGAACAATTGCTATTAATAAATGTTCTCTATAACTAAACTTATGATAGTATTAAAATTATTACTTGAACATATTCTTACCTGTAATAAAGGTTCACGGAGGTTAGATTTATGTGTAAACGTTTACGGATTTCACAATGGACATCAAATAAAACTCATGAGAACAATCTTGCTGCAAGTTGCTCTGTTCACCAAAACAAAATGGCTAATTGTGTGTTCTCAGAATACCATGTGCTGAAGACATCACTGCCATTTAGTGCCAGTTTATAACAGCATTCTTGAATACTCACGGAGGTGAAAAAAGTTCTTGAGACAAAACTTTCTACTAATATAATAACTGTTAATTTTAAAATATTAATAAACAAATATTAGGAATAACTAATTTTTACTATCTAAAATTCAGAATTATTAAGTAAAAAGAAATATTTTTTAATATAAAATGAATAAAAGAGGGAAATGTATGACAACATAGATGTAAGAACATGTCACGGAGGTGAGGTTTGATATATCATGATCCAAAAAAATCCCTAAATTTATTTATAATAATGTACAAAAATTTATTAGTTTTAATTAGCCCATTATTATGGTAAATATCAATGAAAAATATTTAAGGCAAATATAACCATAATGATGTATCGTAAAAAAGACATAAAATGTACACTTTCAGGAGAATGACCCTAGTACAAAGGCAAATTCATTAATCATTAAGCACATAATATATATACAATTATAATTATAATGTTCCAAAAGCCTTAAGCACAGCATGGGAATATGCAATTCATTTGGAATATATTGTAGCGAATCTGGGGCGTAGCTGTCGTGGCACAGGCGTAAGGTGTTTGGCTGCGGTTCTGAAGGTGATGAGTTCGAGCCCCGCTGGATGCAAGTTGCTCTTCTTCAAATTTCCTTTGTTATCATTTCTCGTTTTATTCAGAATGTTCTAATATGCAAATTTATTGTATTCTAATTTATTATATGCTAATTTATTATATGCTAATTCTAGTTTCTACCGTTCCAGAAAGTTCGGTGACTGTATATAAGTCGAGCTAGTGTTCAGTTCAGGTTAAATAAAGTTCTCTAGTGCAGCTCTCGCATTGATTTCCTGTGATATAAATTCGAATCTACGCGACATTTGTGGTGGAGGCGCCGGGTACACATGGCCCTTCCAGGAGACCTGTTACCAGAAGCCAAACTAAATTGCAGCGGGACGCTGCTTTCTCTTAAGGAGGGGGAAATGTAGCGAATCTGGGGCGTAGCTGTCGTGGCACAGGCGTAAGGTGTTTGGCTGCGGTTCTGAAGGTGATGAGTTCGAGCCCCGCTGGATGCAAGTTGCTCTTCTTCAAATTTCCTTTGTTATCATTTCTCGTTTTATTCAGAATGTTCTAATATGCAAATTTATTGTATTCTAATTTATTGTATTCTAACTTATTATATGCTAATTTATTATATGCTAATTCTAGTTTCTACCGTTCCAGAAAGTTCGGTGACTGTATATAAGTCGAGCTAGTGTTCAGTTCAGGTTAAATAAAGTTCTCTAGTGCAGCTCTCGCATTGATTTCCTGTGATATAAATTCGAATCTACGCGACAATATTTTACATGAAGTTGAGAGGTGTGACTTCTACGAATATTTGGTTGATATTACAATATTTGGCTGTCAGTGAGTGGGAAAATACCTACTTCCATTGCTTAGAAAGTACGGTACTTGGCGAGAAACAAACGGTTACCGATTTGCATGTGTGCACGTACGTAATTTGCGTTTCTTCAGCTAGTGAAGTTTTTCTTATTTAAACTATAACATTTTTTCGTTGTTAAATATTTAATATGCTTATTATTTTTGGTAGAACTGCAGTTTAGGGTGCCCCTTGTTTTTTTGGCGCCAATAGTGCCCCGGAATCGGGTCGCCAAGTGTGCAAGTTTTCTCACTCGTTAGCCTATGTCGTTACTCCTGCAAATTTCTGAAGTGTTTGTCATGTGATTATTTTGGGACGCATATATCACGATGGATGTTTTTCGCCGCAATCTTAAATGGCACGTTGGCACTATTGGCGCCAAATAAATAAAAAAAAAGGGGGCACCCTGAAGTGCATTTTTACAAAATTCTACCACGCTGTGATTGGAAAGCTTCTAATTTGTCTCTTCTAATTTATCACTTTTTTGCTTCTTCTAATTTATTTACTTCATACATTGTGAAGATTTATTGGTTCTTTTCCATTAGACGGGCGCAAGTTATATATCGCGAAATTCGGCTCACATTTTGTTTA
This sequence comes from Dolomedes plantarius, assembly GCA_907164885.2. Classification (NCBI taxonomy): domain Eukaryota; kingdom Metazoa; phylum Arthropoda; class Arachnida; order Araneae; family Dolomedidae; genus Dolomedes; species Dolomedes plantarius. Next base: position 18,743,930 of record OU015493.1, on the reverse strand, counting down.
ATTAACTGTAACTCCCGAGATACGTGTATGTGAATGAACAAAAGGTACTTTTCCGTTATAAGCACTACAATCGTTTTGACACCAATTTGGCGCATTTTTAAAAATCGCCGCAACGAGAGAAAAGTAACGCGATATAATCACACTAATAATTGTCAAATTACAATATTAAAATATATAATTATAAGATAAAAAGAACTTTTTATATACCATGTTTTTAAATTTTCTGTTGAATCATATAAACTTGACAATTCTATGTATTAATAAATACTTTATTAAAACTTTTTTGATGAATTATCCCATCCACTTGAAAGAAAATGAAGGGTACTTAATGAAGGGTACGGAAAATTCAGTCGACCATAAAAGTTGGCGCAAATCCGCCAAACCTCCCGGCCGCTTCCGCTGCCAATCATTTTGGCGGCATAAAATCTACAATTGCTCGCAAAATAGAAACAAATATGTCTTCTTCTTTGTGAAGACAATGCCACGTAAATTCAGCCATATAAGAATATAAGTGGTATCGCGCTGTCCCACGTTGTCTTTTGTTCCGACACTTGGCCGAACCCCACAATCACTCAATGTTTTGTGTATGTACGCCGGTATCCGGATCTACAAAGTTATACTTATGATTAACTTTCAAATGTTCGAAATTAGCAGCTGTTATTTCGTTCGTTTTATTAGCTTTCCATGAGTCTATTGTAGAACCTTTTTCGATGTTATCTTTTATCGCTTGAATAAGCATTATCGCCTTTCTATCTGGAACTTTTACGTTAAAACACTCGTTGGTCTCCTTGCAAATGCCTCCAAAGAACCGTTGCTCGAGGGTTATTCTCCCTGCATGGTTTTTACGTTTTGAGAAAAGGCTCTCATCAATTTCGACAATGAGGTTGGCCCCTCTGAGTTTTTTCTTTGGTCTTGTTAAAAGACTGTGTGTACCTACTTCTCATAAGTAATTATTCCAATCAATAACAGTCTTGTCACTCAACTCTAATTCTTCTTTTCCCCATTCAATAGTCAACAAATCTCTGCGCCAGCTGTAAATAACTCTTCGTGCAGTCACAGATGAAATGGTTGAACTCTCGAACCATGTTTCTTTCAGAATGGATATTCGCTCCTGACAAGTCTTCATATTACAACGCCATTGAATCTGTGTTTTTAAATAAAGCGCCATATCGTGGCCATAAACGGGGAGAAGTCCCATATCCTGTGCCGGAATATTTGACGATTTTTTTGGGGTGATAAATATTTCAATATGGTGTATTCTCATTCGCTTCTGCTACGATGTTTTTCACGTGGTATATCTAAATGCCAATCAATTTAATTTTAATGACGTGGTAATTTCAAACGTTATCAATTCTATAGTTTTATTTTTGAACGGCCATTTCGACCGCGTATGCAGGGATTGCAGGTAAATCTCTTTGCTTCGGCCAATTTCTGTTTTTTTTTTCGCTATGAATCCCTTACTTTTTAATTTTTTCATTTTTAAAAGTGATTTTAAAAGTTTATCTCAGTAATGTGATTATATAAAAATAGGGAAATGGTTCTTGTGGATATTTTCACTACAAGAAATTTTATGTATTGCATTTTTGGGATATCCTTTTTTCTAAAAAAAATGGCAGATGCGATTGAGACTACCCAAAATCCCATCCATATTTGTTTATTCAAAACGTGGCTTTACGGTAAGTTATAAAATTTTATTTGTCTTGTTTTAAGGTATCCAACTACCTTTAAAACGTCGACTTTGACAAACATTCCGAAAGTGTTTTTAATCCTTTTTCTTAAAGATTGTAAATTTCTATTTCTAAATCTGCTTTTCCCTTTTTGGTTAAGGGGATGCCTCAGTCGAAAAATATAATTTTGCAAGGAAAACATGCTCTAGTGTTGCCAAGAAAGGGGCGGTTACTCTCCTCGAATATTCTTCCAATCAGAAGGCCTAAATATTGCCTTTCCCATTACGTAACTACTTCCGTTTCTGTTTGTGAAGCCTGGCTGTCGCGATAGAATATCACCTCATATACTGTACCTGTAGTCATATGGCAAAAATTTGAATGTGGTTGCTAGTGTTTTTAGTTATCTTTCAATATGTTTCTTTTGTTTTTGTGAGTCCCAGACATATCTATACATATAAAAACTAGCTGAATACCCGTGCTTCGCTACGGAGTACATTCAAATTAAATTCAACGGTCAATGTATGCAATTAATGCCAAAAAATATATATATTTATTAAAAAAAATCGTAACGGATATTTTTAAAGACAAAATAATGTATAAGAAAATATTGAAATTAAATCTAATAGAACATACTAAAGAATATAGTTAATATAGTATAGTTTGAGGAACATTTATTTTACTGTATTTTAATATTTTTTTGGATAACGTCCTATCGTCTGCCGCATTAGAAGGGAAAAAAATTTTGTCAATTTATTTTGCTGTTATGCAAGTGACGTAAAATTAGTTTAAAGTATCACAAAAAGAAAAGAAACCACGTGATCAGCATTTAATAAATTAAATTCTAAAAATTAATCTTTAAAAATTCACCAAAAATCAGAAAATGGAGGTAAAGATTCAAAAAGATTTCCTTTTGAAGGAATTTTTCGGATCTTTCTCGTGATATAAATTTTATAACCCTCGGATTATTATTTTAAATGCAAACTTTAAAGAATATTTTAAAAACTGCTTAGAAATTTAATTTAAAAAAATCTAAGAATTTTTCAAAAATTTCTGTTAGTGCTCCCCTACACTATAATAAGAATCCCCTTGCGAAATTTCAGCTATTTAGGTCCTGCGGTTTGGCCTGTGCATTATATATCAGTCAGTCAGTTAGTCAGTTACGGAACTGTTTTGTATATATAGATGTATGTATGTGTGTGTGTGTGTATGCAAGTATGTATGTATGTTCCAGCATCACTCTGGAACGCCTGGAAGAATTTCAACCAAACTTGGTACACATATCACTTACAATCTGGAAAGGAACACTGGGGGATAAGGCACCCCTAGAGAGGCAGAGGGTAAGGGGAACATGTAAAAATAATAGAAAACGACTGATATTAGTGTCGAATCCATAGTTTTCGGGGTCGTTGAAACGAATGGTGACACTTTCGATACCGTTTAGGTGCAAGGTCAGCCCCCCCCCCCCCCGATCAGCATTGGGGGGAGGAGAGAAGGAAGGGGTGAAAATAATGTCCAATATACAGGAGAGTAGTGTCGAAACCATAGTTTTCGGGGTCGCTGCGACGATTAGGGACACTCCCGATGCCATTTAAATGCAAGTTCAGCCTCCAATCAGCATTCGGGGGGAGGGGGATAACAAATTTCAAAAATGTCCGAGAGTAGTGTCGAATCCATAGTTTTCGGAGTCACTGAGAAGAATACAGGAAACTAAAAATGCTGTTTATAATCAAGTTTTGAGTTAAATTAATAATAGTGTGAATTTGTAATTTTACTTTATCATTTGTATACTGTATTTACTTTTAAATACCTGTAAATTCAATTACTTAGGTTTTACACTATAGGTAGAATACATTCCTTTTTCTGTGTAATAAAAAAATTGGGAAGAATAAATACCCGGGCAACGAAGGACAACCAGCTAGTTTTTTAATAAAAAAGGAAAATTGTCATGCATTAAAGAATTGCTTTTGTGGCAAACACTATTTTTCAATAAGATCAATTAATAAAATCCTTTTCGCTTCTATTTACAAGTGTGCGTGTTCTTGACAACAAACACGGATACTGCAGAAATTTTATCAATTTCTTAGATATAATATGATGTGTTAGGTGCTAAGTCAAAAACGATAAGTAAAAAATCAAACAGTATCTCAAAAAAAAAAACCTATAACCCAACTTTTAATGGAAACTTTTTAAAACTTTCAATCCTCACGCATAGAGCTAATGAAAAAATTAATAAATTGTAGAGAAAAAAAATGTGAATTTCTGCAGTTTTTTTCAGTTATCATATGTTTGTAATAAGTTTACTATTATGAAAAATATCGCAAATACATTGAAAGTCATCACCATGGGAACACAGTAGATAACTTTAAAGTGAACTAAAGACAGACATATTGCTCAATTACAGTTTCTCGTAAAATGCAGTTAAATTTTTCATCGTGAGAACACAGTGCATATTAGGGAGCAATACATAAGCATACTGCTCTTTTCTGGAGTCTTCCAGAAAGCATTGCAAACGTCATCACGAGAAAAGAGATCCTAATTTATAAACGACTGATACAAAACATATATATTTCTCATTTCGTTCCTCGTAAAATGATTTCAAAATTTTTTACCAAACGAACACAATATATAACACATTACACATAAGAATTAAGATAGAACAGAAAGAGAGTAGTAATTGTACTTCGTATTAGAGAAAAAAATTTTACACCTTGGGGCATTTTTCAGTTTTTAAAAAAATGCATTATTTTAAAACTTGCATTATTTAATGCATTATTTTAAAATCAACATATTCTATGTTAAAATGCAGATACGAGCGAGAAGAAAAAAAATAAAAATTATATATGTCAAAATTATAAAAATTATATTTATATGTTATTAAAAATAAAAATATTCAAATTCATTTTTGGTTAAAAATTGACATGGAATATCCTCAAATTTCTGCAAAAGCTATAAAAGTCTTAATGTCCTTCGTTACAACATATTTGTACGAAAAGTCGCTTTCAACATATGTCGGAACAAAATCAAAATACAGAAATAAATTAGAAGCTGAACATGAAATACGTTTACAAATAAGGACAACAGAACCCGACTTTAACGTTTTGTACAAAACAAAGGAAACTAATCCCAGTCATTAAAACTGAAAATTTTATTTGTACATATTAACTTTATTTTGTTATACTTTGTTAACTTTTATTATAATGTAATAAAAGAATATTAAAACGTTTTTCTTTATATGTACAACCTAGATTATGAATATTTTATTGTTTATGATCCCGGGTTCCGTGAAATAATTTTATACTCATAAGAGTTCCTTAAATTAACAAAGTTTGAAGACCACTGACTTAGAGAATGAGAGAAACATTATTACTATTCTATCCAGTGGATCTCGAAATTCACTAGCAAGCACAAAATAAAATGAATATGTACAACCGGAAATAATCCCTCCACCCCATCTGCTTCACATCTATAAATAGAACCTCCGCTGGACACGGAGGTTGAAGGTCGAGGGGGAAGGTAGCTAACTTCCCCCACTTCAATGAGGGGAGGAGTTTGAGGCGAAAACTCACGTTTTACAGCTGGAAACGCAAAATTATTATTTAGAATACTAATTACCTATTAACACAAAAAATGCCAAAATTATCTTTAAAAAATGCCTGAAGTTTCAAGATTTGCGTCTTGTTTTTCAAATTTTTAAATTATTATCAGTTATTTTCTTACAGAGCATTTTAGCAAGCAATGTCTCTCGTTTTGGAAATTTGAAAATGTAACTTAATTTTAAAAATATTTTGAATAATAATAAAAAAAAATTGCAAAGCCCCGCATTTATCTTGGAAGCCTACTTTCAGATTCCAAAAACAGAATTCAAAAATATTCATTAGGTAACCCGGTATGCGAAATATTATTTCGCAATTCATTAACATTGAATCGTACATCTGCGAGGTCTCCTGATGCACCCCCTTAATCGGAAGAAGTTGGGGCTGCCGCCAACTTGGCGATTATTTACTTCCTGTTATGATGTATCCCCTTTTCTGGTTACCCCTACAATTCCATCTGAATGCGCCTTTGATAGTGTTTGTTCAATGCTTTTCAGTTAGCCGTTTATTGCTATGTTGGTTAAAGATGTCGTTTCTAAATATCAGGGGAGGATTTTGGATATTGTTAGATGTAGATTTTCGCAATAGAGACTAAGGGGAGGGGGGGTACAGAAGGGGTTGTAAATGACGCACTAGTCCATGGTTTCTTACATTCGGATCGGATAATATTATTTGATTTTTTGTGGGATAAGCTTTGTTCTACTGACCTCTACAGCCAGCGGAAGTTTTTTTACTGTACTACAGCCAGCGGAAGTTTTTTTACTGTACTACAGCCAGCGGTACGTAGCGAAGCCAGCGGCTGGGGATTTTCTGTAATATTTTAGGACGGATGCGTAACGGAGCGTAGCGGAGTGAAGCAAGGGTATCTGAGCAAAGCGAAGATCCCGTGTGCGCCTACGAGTTTCATAAAGCCAGCAGTAAGTTTGTATTTCAATTTATTTGTTCTTTCTTGGTCGCCACATTTGTTTACATTTCGCAGTTTAAGCCTAACAGGTCCCCGAACGGGATTTTGGCGCCAAATTGGCGATGGCACCGTGTATTTTAAACTTTAAACTTTTAAAAATAGCAAAACAACAAAATATAAGCGGGGGAAAAATCGCGAACTCAGAAACGCAAATTTGACGACTTTTCAAAAAAATCGCCAACCGCCCCAGCTTCTTCCGATTTACCGTATTTTTTCTGTACGATCATTAGAAATGAAATGAGAGGTATTTAAAGGTCAGCAGAAGCTATAAATTTCAATAGAAGTTGAAAACTTTAATTATGTTTTCTAAAGAAGTCATTTTTCATCAAAAATGTAAACAAATATTGAGATATGTCTATGAAATGTTTTTCGGTACTTTAGGATTATTCCGTCGACCTGTCAACGCTCGCGAAAATGCGCAAATCTTTTGGCGCCATCATAATGAAAAGCAATTTCCAAAATAAACATTCTAAACACATTAAATTTATTATTAATACAAAAATATTATTAAACACATTATTAATAAAAAAATCAAAATAAAATAAAAACCTCTATGTTTTTTTATAATTGCACATTGAATTATTCTTGAATCTAACCCTATATATTATTATCAATCTTTTCGGCGGCCAAAAATTCTTGATAGCTTTTAAAGCGCAAATAAACAAGTCATTATCCTTGTGCAGTCGCCGCCACATAAATTCGTTTACATACGAATCCAAGTGTTTTCGGGTAGTTCCGCGGTGTTTCTTGTTTCGCCATTTTGCCAAACCCCACAATCGTTCTATATTTTGTGTATGTGCACCAGTTTCAGGATCCACAAAATTATATCGGTGATTCACTTTAAAGTGTTGGAATCCCGCTGCTTCCAATTCATCAGTTTTGTAACTTTTCCACGAGTCTGAGAAAATTGTAGTTCCTTCTGCAATGTTGTTCCTAATTTCAGCCATGAGAGTTGCTGCATTTCGATTGGGAACCTTTACGATGAAACACTCGTTGGTCTCTCTGCACAGTCCCCCAAATATCCATTGTTCTGGAAGAATACGACCGACTTGGGTTTTGCACTTTGTAAAAAGGCTCTCATCTATCTCTACAATTTTGTTCGGACCTCCTATTTGTTTCGAATCACGTTGTAGAAGGCTATGAGTGCACACTTCCCTCATATAATTGATCCAATCAACAATTGTCTTTCCTGTCAAATCCAGCTGTTTTTCTCCCCATTCAGTTGATGTTAATTCATGCGACCAGCAGTAAATAAACCGGAGGGCAGTCACAAACGGGAGTTTTGAGCCCTTCAACCACGTGCCTTTTCGAATAGCTACTCGTTTATCGCACCCCTTTACATTACATCGCCATTGCTTATCAGTTTTGATATACAACGCCATATCGTGGCCATTCAAGCACATTTTCTTAGAAGAAATGATTCCATACTCTTAAAAATATGCCACTACACTCTCTTCGGTGCTAGGCAAATCCCAAATTCGAATCATTTTGCAGCGAAGTAAAAAAAAACAGTATATTTCAACACGCTAAAGAACACTAAGGGCCTGTTCACATAGGAGTCCGGTAGCGGAGCGTTAAAGTATTGAAATATATTTAACCAATGACAAACCTCCCAATGATTAACAACGAAATTTTTAACGCCTATGATTGGTTTATTTTCGTCTCAACGTCATCTTTCCTTTAACGCTCCGTTACCGGACTCCTATGTGAACAGGCCCTTACTAGCGTAGTCAAGGATTACACAGTAAATGTGATAAAATTTGCGGCTATTAACGCAAAAGCTACCTTTTGGCGATAATATCGGGTTTGGCGAAAATGGTCGACGGGATAATCCCAAAGTACCTGTTTTTCTTACTATTTAGAATGTAATAACTACAGATTTTGTTTTGGGTATTTTATTTGTAGTTTTAAAGCTGCATTTTTAGAAAATCTCGAGAAATTACTAAAATTTTTATGTAATTGCATATAATGATCTATAATTTTTTTAGATTTCACGATATCGATTAGCTTTTAGTTCATTACACTCAGGAGGTACTTATGTACATATGACAAAAAGAAATTAATGTTATATGCATAATTTTTTTAGAGCTAGAGTCGTTTTTGTAAAAATACTCAGTTTTTGTAAAAATACCGTCAAACTCAGAAAACTCAGAAACCGCGCCAAATAGCGCCAAGCGGCACAGGATACGGAACTCTTCCCAATATTTGTGCTTCATTTTCATTTTTTTCGGGGGTATCAGTGAGAATTCTACACTTGTCAAGTTTTCGTCCGGGCCGTGGCGGCCTTGTGGTACAGCGCGCTGGTTTTCGGTGCTGAAGGTGCTCAGATCGAATCCTCACGAAGCGCCACTAAAATGCCTCCATTTGTGTCGTCCCTTCATAGGGGGCAATGCTGGTCTGCCTATATGGCGCCCCAATAATAAAATGGCCAGCAAAACTGCGGTGAATTATAGGCGAATGTCTTCGCGACGACTGCCTCCGCATTGAAAGAAAAAAAAAGTTTTCGTCCACCTCTTTTCTACCAGAGGCCATGGCCTTAGGTACAAGATGTTGCTGTTTTTGGCAAAATGGCTTCCATAGCCAAAGACCTGCAGAAACCAAACTTATTTTATATCATTTTTTTTCCTTTAATGATTACAAAAGATAACTGCTATATATTAAAACATAAGTTTGCACTTAATTTCCCAAAATAAGACTTCAAATTGAAGTGAAAAAGTTTAGTTTTGACCATCAAATCAAGACTTTCTTTTCTATTTAACTATAGCTTTTTCTTGCTTTCATTAAAAATGGCTGTTATGATTTGAAAGAATGTTTTCACTCACTCCAATGAGTAAAAAGGCTGTAAAATAATAATTATTTTAATAAAGCATAGTGGCCCTAGGTACACGATAGCCCTAGGTACAAGGGTTTCCCCTATATATATATATATATATATATATATATATATATATATATATATATATATATATATATATATATATATATATATATATATATATATATATATATATATATAATATTAAAAACTAGTAATTTCTTAATTCAACACTCTTAACATTTAAAAACTATTAATTCCTCACTTTACTATTCAAAATTACAAACCCTTTTTTAATCCCTTAAGTTATTTAATTCCCTTTGGGCATTCGCGTAAAATTCCATTATTACAGCCTTCAGCAAAATCATTAAAGATGGCTGTCTTTTTTAAGTAAAGTGACGCTGCGCGGCGTCAGTACAAGTTTAAATCAGTTCTGCACATCAACAACAACTTTAAACCAATCAACTATTAAGACACACCCTTTAATCACGTGATGGACTGAAGTTTATATAAGACTTAACATCCGGAAGTAGGCCGGACTCCTGTATTTTCTCTTGCTGCATTCATACCGACGGATCGGTCGGTGTATTGAATAAAAATGTTCCCGTAAAAAGCTCGTATTCGTCTTCTTTAGTCATGAAGTAAATTTATTTTTGAGCATAACTGCATCTCCTCACCGTAGCATGGGAGACTAGATATCTTCTGAGTCTGTGACCTGTCTCCCATGTTACATGTTACACGATGGTCTGTCTCCCATGTTACACGATGGCCCTAGGTACAAGGGTTTCCCCTATATATATATATGTGTGTGTGTGTGTGTGTGTGTGATATGTGTTATTGAGAACTGTGGCAACACCATCGACAGCACCCGAGACGAATCAGAGACATTCCCGCCGAACGAAGATCCCCGCCATTCTACGGGGAACGCACGACTGACCAGAGAGTAAAAGGCTGCCGCGAGAGTAAGACGTTAGGACGTAGCGTGGTAGCAGACGGCTACCTAAAAAGTAGTAAAAATGATGTTCCATAAATGTTAATTGTAACTGTTGTTGTCCTGTGACTCGTCGATAATAAATAATGTTAGTGTAGACAAGTGTGCTCCATATCCCACTTCTGACTGCATAATCTACATATATATATGTACTTGTGTTTCAGCTGGAATGCTGCGGGGCCATGCACCCGACCGACTGGACCAGAAAGACAAGAGATATCACAACAAAATTTATTTTGTAGATAACATGTTGACCAAGTATCAAATGATTAAATTTATAGACTTCTGTGAAGTGTAGTTCCTGCCAAATTCAGTAGCCAGAGTAGCCGCCATTGTTGGAGATCACCGCTGCCACACGCCTCGGCATTGATTCAAACAGACTTTGGATGAGTTCTTGGGGTACAGCAGACCAAGCAGCTTCCACACGTTGCCAAAGTTGATCTGCTGTGGCAGCTGGGGGTGGAATCTGGGTCAATCGTAGAGCAACCATGGACCACATGTTTTCTATCGGCGAAAGATCCGGAGAGCGAGGCGGCCAGGGAAGCAATTCAATCTGGCGATTGACGAAGAACCGTTGGACAATGCGTGCCACGTGTGGTCGCGCATTATCCTGTTGAAATATGGCTGTGGGCAAGCCCTGAAGGTAAGGAAGGACAACTGTCTCCAACACCTCGGAGATGTAGCGCTGGCTGTTTAAATTACCGGCAATGCGTACTAGAGGTGTGCGAGAGTGACATCCAATACCGCCCCATACCATAATACCCGGTGCAGGACCACTGTGTCGGTGCATAACGCAGCTGTTCAGCATCCTCTCTTCACGGTGTCTCCAGACTCGAATGCGACCATCGTGGTGTTGCAGACAGAAGCGTGACTCGTCAGTAAAGACAATTTCATTCCATTCTGCCGTCCACATCCTTCTGTCATCGCACCATTGGCGGCGGAGACGTCTGTGGTTCTGCGTCAAGGGTAGACAAAGCAATGGACGTCTTGCGGACAGACCACTCTGCTGTAAACGGCGTCGAATGGTACGCGCAGACACTGGATGATGCGTCACAGACTGCATGTGCTGTGCTATGGTTCGTGATGTGACTGAGCGATCCGTCACTGCCATGCGCAGAATTTGCCTGTCATCCAGTGAAGTGGTGCGCTGAGGTGGATGCGATCGAACACGCCGGTCCGTCGTACCCTCCTGCATCCAACGATCACATATCCGCATTACAGTTGTTTGGTTTCGTCCAACACGACTACCGATTTCCCTGAAAGATAATCCACAATCTCGGTAGGCCACTATCCTTCCTCTGTCGAACTCGGATACTTGATCAAAAGATGATCGCTGTTTTCGACGAGGCATAATTGGTCATTTTTTTGAAAAAACCACAAGAAAAACACAATTGCCGAGCATGAAATCGTCGAAATCTCCAAGCCTTAAATAACGCTTTGAAGTGGCGCCACAGGCGCGCGTGATGTGTGTCTGCGCTGAAATTCTAATCATTTGTATATCTCACCTCCGCTAATGCATGTTGTAAATTTCATGTTATTTGCATGTTTCATTCAGGGTGTTGCATTTACAGTGGCCAGCAGTGTATAACAATTAATAAGGCAAGTCTGGTATGAATTGAACAACGGCTATCTTTTACTGAGATCGCAGTTGTATTCCTGCTGCCATCTATACTACGAAAATGTAACTAACAGGGATTAAAAGCTTTGCTATGATGTTTCAAAATTAATACAAGGTGCACAAGTGGATAAAAAATATTGCTTTTGAATATAAAGGGGAAAAATAACTTATGTATCAAATTTGATACAGTGTGCAGTGAAGGGTTTTAAAATTGCCGGTAGCGTTTGTGCAGAGATTTGAACCGGGGACCTCTGCAGTCCGCTGCAGAGGTCCGCAGTCCGATGCGATAACCATTCAGCCACAGAGTCCTTGTGAGAAAGCTCTTATGAAGGGGGCATAACGCTTTTTCGTTACGTGACGATTCCTGCCAGTTCACTCTACTGTAAGCCGCGTAAAAGAACTTCGTTCCAAAAATCTTTTGTTTTAAACAAAAACTATTTAATTATAGAGCTATTTAAAAAAACAGTATCATTATAAGTATTATTATTATTATTCAAATTCATTTATTAGAAGAGAATTATTATTATACACTTTAGTAATCAAAGGCGTATGATAACTAAAATAAGAAATATATGTTTTACATTCAACATGATCCAGGAACCTTGTGAAAACTGTATCAATTGTTGTATTTGATTTTGTTGGTGAAATTTGTGGATTGTTTTGTTTGGATAAATTTAAATTATCTTTTAAAAATTGCACCAGCTTCGCTGATTTGTCTAATGCAAAACTGACATTAAAATCCCCTCTTAAAATCATAGGTATTTTATCATTATCGTTACGGAGTAAAGCGGCACCTTCTATCGTATACAATAATAATGAATGATGAAGAAAGCTAATATCATTTAGCTTTTGATTAGGAGAAATATACAATGCTACAATAATAAGTTTTTTCCCCTTTTCCATTTGACATTGAGCCATACACAAGTCACCATCTGTTGATGCTATTGAACTATGGACATTGGATTGTGTAACAGAAAAATCTATAGATGGAGTTAGAATGTTGATGACATCATTAGAATTATGAAATATTCCAACACTTCCTGCTCTAGTATTAGGCCGTTTATATTTTAAAATTCAGCTGAAATTCGGAACTGATTTTTCATCTTCATCGGCTAGCCAAGTTTCAGATAAAACTAAGACATTTAAATTTTTTACAATTAAAGACGTTTTTGAGGAATTGAAGAAACATCACTCGCTGCCTGAATGTTATTCTTTTCCCAGGCTCTAGACTTTCGCATACGCTCTGCTGCTGTATTTGGACGTTTATAATTTGTATTCTGAATAGAAGTAAATGGTCTGAGAGCAATGGTGGTGATGGACCTCAACTTCACCAACTATTTCACTTGGAAATTCTTTTGAGTTTGTTGTGTCCTAGATGAGCCAACGTAATAAGAATATCAACACCAAACCATTTATTCACCAACTAACGTAAAAGCGCCACCGCTTACTTCACTGACCCTTGACTCCCCAGATATTCAACGAAAACCTACTTTTAACGCTGAGGATGCACCCAGATTTCTTATCAGTAAAATTCCTCTTGCGGAGGAGAGAGGGTTGGTATATTGCGCTACTACAAGTTTGGCTACTTCTCGCTTCTCCGAGATACGCAGGCATAGTCGCTGTCGCTTTGTTTTTTTACAGTTTTTCTCGCCGCTTGGCGCATTCTTGGCCGGAAGTGCAGGAACGCGTTTCCGTAACACAAAATCGTAACATGAATGACTAAATTTTCCCCTCACCGCCGATAAAGAAATTTCACTTCAAAAATGCACTTACAGTGTCAAAAAGGGAAAACAACGTTAAAAAAGTTACTAAAAATGCAAAAAATTCCTTTTTGACAAAAAGCACAGCAGAAATTAGAAAATAACCAAACAAAAATATAAAACATTTATTCAACGCTCTTAACAAAAATTTTAAATTCCTCCCACTTTTATTTCCGCACACTGGCGGTGAAACATATTGTTACGAATTTTGTAAGTATTGCCTTTTGTTTCGTTAAAATGGCTTCTATGGAAGAGCTCCTATAGCTATGTATTTAACATGGAAGTCTGTGGGAATTTCGGCAAATAGGAGAGTTATCGTCCAATTGAAGATGAATTCTGTGACTTATTTTGGTCGCCAGATTTGGCGATATTTCGCCAACTTGCCGACTAAACCTTTCTGGAAGCTTCTAGAAATATGTGGCCGTAACTGACCTTTAGAGGGCGGTTTGTAAATCTATAAATATACCTGACACTGACATTGGAACTCGGTTGAATTTCCTAGTGGCGTGTATTGTATTGAAAATTCTGGTATCCTGACTTGCGTTTTTAGAATTTTCTGCTGTATAGGAGACAGTTGTGACGTCTTTTACGTTTGAATTTGTGTATGCGCCTGAAGAATTTACGAAATAATAAATTTATTTTGTGGGAACTTTCTGATGAGATTCTTATTCATTCCTAACGAATCCAGGAAAACAGAACACTATTCAGAGCCAAATGAAACTGAGATTCAACTTGACGATTATGAATCGGCAAGGTACTTTTGACATGCCTCCAAGTACTCCCTATAGTCAGGGCCCGACTTAGCCTAATTGGGGCCCGGGGCAAAAACTTCTTTGGGGCCCCCCTCTGCTTCATTACTTCAGTAATGAAGAACTTAATACTTAATACTAAACTTTCTATTTGATTTGGGGGCCCCCCTCTGATGTGGGGGCCCGGGGCAACTGCCCCGTATGCCCCTGCCTTAGTCAGGCTCTGCCTATAGTATAAGTATGGCATCCAGAATCAGGGTCAACAAAATGAATACTATGATTAACAGACAAATGTTTAAATCCTCCTGTTCCTATATCTTTGAATGATTTCGAGCCATCTGAATGTATTGTAGTTCTGGCAGAATCCACTCCTTCATACAGTTCATAAGAGTTTCCTTAGCCCTATGGCCACTAAAAGCAATCCACCAGACCCCCCTTTACACACCATCAAACACCCACTGCCCCTCAACTGGATGATATTTCCGTATTCCGAGCTTAGATTCGTCAATGTCAACGGCCTCATCCTTACCCCCTACATATAAAACAGTTCCGTAACTGACTCACTGACATACAATGCACAGACCAAACCGATGGACCTAAAGGGCTGACATTTTGCATAGCGATTCTTCTTATAGTGCAGCGGTGCACTAAGAGAGATTTTTGAAAAATTCTTCTTAGATTTTTTTAAATTAAATTTTTAAGCTGTTTTTGTAGCATTCTTTAAAGTTTGCATTTAAAATAATAATCTGAGGGTAATGAAATTTATATCACGAGAAAAATAAAAATTCCTTTAAAATGAAATCTTTTTCGAATCTTTACCTCCATTTTTTGATTTTTGGTAAATTTTTAAAGACTCATTTTTGGAATTTAATTTTTTAAATGCTAATCAAGTGGTTTCTTTTCTATTTGTGATACTTTAAATTAATTTTGCGGCACGTGCATATCAACGAAATAAATGGGAAAAAATATTAAAATACGGTAAAAGATAAAATGTAACCACTAGACTCATTCAGATGGAAGCTTTTCAAGATTTTAATTCAGATGAGTATGTTTTATGGATGTTAAACATACAAATTAATTACATACATTGATCGTTGTATTTAATTTGAATGAACTCAGCAGAGAAGCACGGTCACAAGTATCAGAAATATAATCCAAAATGGTCTCATTAATAAATTGACGCACAATGTATGGGATCTAAACTGCGTCGGACCTCTTTCTCCGGATTAAAATTTAAAAAGTCAAAATAAAAATCTCCTCTATAGTGAGCTTGCTGGAAGTAAACCAAGATCCAAATCTCGGACTCCGTTGACTACCACGCTCTTTCCCATTCCGTTTTTTTAATTTATTTATTTATTTATTTATTTATTTATTTATTTATAGAACCACACATAACCATCTGAAACATTATTTTTCTTCCTTAGTTTCATTTCGGATTCACACTTCGCACACCTTAAGCCCACAAAATCTGAAAAAGAAGACTTCTGTCCGCATGTAAAAATCCATTCACAAATGCATCGTTAATAAGGGCCTGTTCACATAGGAGTCCGTTGCGTTGCGTTAAGGAAAAGACGTTGAGACGAAAATAAACCAATCATATGCCTCCAAACGATTAGCAATGAAATTTTTAACGCGTATGGTTGGTTTATTTTCGTCTCAACGTCATCTTTTCCTTAACGCAACGCAACGGACTCCTATGTGAACAGGCCCTTACACCAACAGTGGGCCTATCTCTAGAAAATCGAGACTTAATACTATCCAAAATACGTGGTTGATATTTCTCAACAACTTCCTTCACTGACATTACGCTCATCTATATAAATAAAAATGTAAATGTTCGTTTGTTCAAAACCTCAAATCTCCGAAAGTTCTTCACCAATTTCTTTGAAATTTTTGACACAACGTTGCATTCGAATACGTGAGTGTTTTTATAAAACTATTATATAGATTCCACATCTGTGACAGGTATAAACATGCTTTTTTGAAACAAACGCTATACTAAGTATTTTACCGCAAACGAGAAATCTCTTTCCTTTTCCCCTCAGAACAGAAATTTGTCACGGTGGGGTGCGACCCCACTATCAGCAGTCCCCACAGGTCGTAAAGTACGGAGGGATCGTTCTAGACAATAAAAGACGATCGAAGAGATAAGAGAACCACTGTTCGGTGTTCGACTGATTTTCATTTGAATTCAAATTATATCGTGAAACTGGCCTCTTCGGAGTGATTTCTTACAGCGGATTGAAATATTTCGTTTCGCATTGCGTTGGAATTGAGCTGTGTCGTTTACCATAGCGTTCATTTCGTGAGTATAGTTTATTTATTTTTATTTTTGTGTTTTTTAATTTTTTCATTTTTTGAAAATTTATATGTTTTTGTTATAACTTTCTTCTTTTTCAGTGCGATCGATCTGCTTTAGTGGCCTTCAGAAGGTTAATTATTTCGTTTGTCATTGCGTTGGAATCGAATTGTGTCGTTTACCATAGCGTTCATTTCGTGAGTATAGTTTATTTTTGTATTTTTTCATTGTTTTTCATTAAGTTTTTTTTAACTGTTTTTCTTATTTTTCTGTGCAATTGGCGGTGGAATTGAGCTGTATCGATTGATTTTCATTTGAATTCAAATTATAACGGGAAATTGACCTCTTCGGAGTGATTTCTTCGAGCGGATTGAAATATTTCGTTTCTCATTGCGTTAGAATTGAGTTCTGTCGGTTAATCTGCGTTTGAATTGAAATATTTCGTTCGTATTTTTTTTCGCCTTTGTTTTTTAGTTCGTGTTTTATCCTTCTTTAACGTTTTGGAAATTTATATGTTTTTTTATGACTTTCTTTCTTCTTTTTCAGTGCAAACGATCTACTTTAGTGGCCTTCAGAAGGTGCCTTCGTATTGCACATGGAATGCGAGTAGAAAATCATTTGAACGACGCAAACGAGGGGAGCGAGTCGACGGACAACCTGGCATATTCAAAGAAACTACGAAAGACAGACTGTACACCGTGCATCCCAATCAAAATAAATGCTTCTTTCTTCGCATACTGTTGGTAAATGTGCCCGGTCCAACGTCTTTCCAGCAACTGAGAATTGTCAACGGCGTTACACATGCCACTGTCCGCAGTGCATGTCAAGCTCTGAATTTATTGGAGAACGACCGACACTGGGATGTATGCATTAATGACGCGTGCAACACGTCAAATCCAAAACAAATTCGTGTGATGTTTGCAATCATATTGATCGCCTGATCTCCTTCATCTCCAACAGAGTTATGGGAGAAATATAAATCGCACATGGCTGAAGATCTTTTCCGTCGAATACGCGAGGAAAATTCAAATATGAACATGGAATTCACAGCAGAAATCTACAACGAAGCATTGATAATGATTGAAGATTTGTGCTTAGAAATCGCGAACAAAGTTCTCAATCAATTGGGAATACCATCACCGAATCGATCTGCTGATGCTTCGTTCTATGTAGAATTGCATCGTGAACAAAATGCGCCAGGAGGAACTGGTAAAACGTTCCTAATTAGATTGATTCTGGCACTAATTTGATCCCAAAATGACATAGCCTTAGCTC
This sequence comes from Dolomedes plantarius, assembly GCA_907164885.2. Classification (NCBI taxonomy): domain Eukaryota; kingdom Metazoa; phylum Arthropoda; class Arachnida; order Araneae; family Dolomedidae; genus Dolomedes; species Dolomedes plantarius. Next base: position 18,726,199 of record OU015493.1, on the reverse strand, counting down.
TTTTGTCGTCCGGACGGAATAGCTGCGACATTGCTACCAGGTGGAAGAACTGCCCATTCAGCTTTGAAATTGCCATTGAACATGCAATTCATTGAAACTCCCACGTGCAACATTTCCAAAGCATTCGGCATGCGAAAAGCATTGCAGAAATGCAAACTTATTGTATGGGATGAATGTACAATGGCCCACAAGAAATCGCTCGAGGCTCTTGATCGATCATTGCAAGATTTGCGTGGAAACATCAGACCATTTGGGAACGCATTAATATTGCTTGCAGGAGATTTCAGGCAACCGTTACCTATAATTCCTCAATCGACACCAGCGGACGAAATAAATGCTTGCCTGAAATACTCTACTTTGTGGCGACACGTAAAGACGTTGAAATTATCTACAAATATGCGTGTCCATCTGCAAAACGATAGATCAGCTGAGTTATTCTCACATCAATTGCTGGAAATTGGGAACGGAAAGGTGCCGGTTGATTTGACATCAGGACGAATTTCATTGCCTCATAACATTTGCAATTTTGTATCGTCAAAAGAAGAATTGGTTGAAAAAGTATTTCCCACTATTCAAACCAATTATAAGAATCATGATTGGCTGATCTTGCCGCCAAGAACAAAGACGTCTACGAACTTAACAACATCATTCAGTATAACATTCAAAGCGAGGCAGTCACATACAAGTCCGTCGACAATGTTGTGGAAGCAGATGAAGCGGTTCGTTATCCAACAGAATTTTTCAATTCACTCAATCTACCAGGGATGCCGCCGCAAGTACTGCAATTGAAAATCGGCGTGCCAATTATAATGTTGCGAAATATCAACCAACCAAGGCTTTGCAACGGCACGCGGCTTGCAGTAAAAAAATTACTGAGCAACGTCGTAGAAGGAACGATCTTGACAGGACCATTTAAAGGTGAAGATGTCATCATTCCTCGAATTCCCATGATTCCAACAGATATGCCATTTAAATTTAAGAGCTTGCAATTCCCAATTCGATTGGCGTTTGCAATCACCATCAATAAAGCTCATGGCCAATCTTTACAATTGTGCGGGTTAGATTTAGACACGGATTGCTTCTCACATGGACAATTATATGTTGCGTGTTCTAGAGTCGGCAAACCAGACAATCTATATATCTGCACAGACAATGGAACAACAAAAAATATTGTATACCCACAAGTATTGTAAAATTAAGCATTCTTTAAAATTTTTTTATTTCCAATGCAGCGGGCGAAAGGGAACATAATTCTTTCGCCAAGATATTACATAAAACAAGCAAGTACTAAAAACTGAACTATAAAATATGTTGGTGGGTAACGTTACTCGCGTCCGTTGCATACTTTAAGCTACACGTGCCCCCTGGGTAGTGCTAAATGAGTAACAGCTTTGCAGCCTTTATAAATTAAACATATTAGAAACGTGCTTTCTCTTTTCTTTCTTTTCCATTTAACTAGACTGATCCACAGCAACGCGTGGCCGGGTTCAGCTAGTAATAAATAAATGCAATAAACAAGCAATCCAAATTTAACACAAGCTCATTCGTGCCACAAGTCCACGAGCGCATACGACGCCAGGCAAAATTGAAAAATCGCCAAATTTGGCGGCTGTGAGGCTGGCACATCTGTACCGGATGGTAAAACATTTGCTGTAAAACGGCAGATTTTCAACAAACACTTTAAAATAATGAACCAGCACCTCTAGTCTACAAAGAATAACAAAGTATTAATAAATTAATTATGAACATAAAACAGAAAAACAGAATTGTATGCACGAAACAGAATTACTAGAATAGAGTGAAGAAATACTAACCAAAGAGATTCAGCCCAATTTCTTTCCATGTTTTCATTAACTCGCTTTCTTGTTTGTTTATGTGTGTGTTTGTCCAGTACAAATCTTGCAATCGATTTTTAACTAACTTCCCGACTAGCTAGACATTTGAAACTTTTAGAATAGCTCAGAACACGATGACAATGTATTATTTTAATACTTTTAGCCATCTTTAAGCAGATTTGAATTCATTTTCAGTTAATTTTGCTTTGTAGAATGGTGCAGACATCTATCGGCCGGGACGAAAGCGAAAAGTTAAACGAAAGTTAACTTCCAATTCTCGAGCTAAACGTTTGATTACGCATTTGATCATTTTCTTTCAAGTTGATGGGATAATTCATCAAAAAAAATTTTAAAAAGTATTTATGAATACATAGAATTGTCAAGTTTATATGATTCAACAGAAAATTTAAAAACATGGTATATAAAAAGTTCTTTTTATCTTGTAATTTTTTTCTTTTTTGTGCATCCAATGGGTAACGGAAAACAAATGAGCAGGTGTGCTTTCAATTCTGGTGACTACAGTCAACAGCAAAACAGTAAATAAAGACTTTTGAAAGAAATACGTCTGTTATAAGATAATACATCTTGGTATACGTCAAATTTTAAAAAAAATAAGAAAAAATTTGAATTGAAATTCTTTCGATAATCGCAAAGGAAAAATTTTGAGCCAGAAACATAAATATCCCATCCAATTTGTCGTCTCAACTTAGAATTGCCCTGACGAGATACTGATCTCCCAAAACTGAGATGAGCCTGAATTGTGCCAACTCATCCGCCCATGGCGACCGTAATCAATATCTGGTCCAAAATGTTTGCGCACAACAGCCGATATCCGACGAAACCTTTCAATTTTCTTTAAATATTGCTCCTGGAAAGAAGGGTTTTAAATTATTTTTAAACCCTTGCCCAAATACCCAGCTTACGTTATTCTAAACACATTTCTTTCGATTTCATGAATTAATAAATACTGGGCTTTAAAGGGGAGAAAATATCGTCTAAATTTTCTCTAAAAAATATCGTCTAAATTATCTCTATGGGCAGGGAGCGATAATTCTTGTCTCCAAAGCTGATATTGACGTCATACTTCGATTGCGTATTTCGTTCAGCATAATCGTCTTCACGGTAAAATAATGCCTGTATGCGTGTAAAAAAAATTATCATTAATGTTCCCTACGAATTTTATCATGGGAAGTGACAATTCTTGTCTCCAAAGCTTGGAAAGTGACGTCAAATACTGAAGTCGTACATTTTATAGTCCAAATCGTATTCATGCTAATCAATTAATTGTATATATGTAAAAAATTAATCGTATTATTTCTATGGAAGTGGACGTTAAAATGGGAGGCGACCTTATCTCTACAGCTTTGAAAGTGGCGTCACACACCAATGGAGTACACCAATGGTACAGTCATAATCGTATTCACACTAATCAAAAGTATGTAGGTGAAACAACAATCTCTTTTTTTTCTATAAACATTAGCATTGGAAGCGATAGTTCTTGTCTTTAAAGCTGAAAATGACGTCACAATCTGATAGCGCATAATTTTTAGTCATAATCTTTTTCATGCAAAAAATTGTCAAGTACTGCATGGCATCAGTTTTAAGATAATTAAATAATTAGTTTGTTCTATAAAGGTCATGCGGAGATAAAGATCATCCGGCATGGGAATTCAATTTGTGTGGGATACTAGGAGGTAAAGTTCAAAAGATAATCCGTCCTTCCCAAAGGTATACTGGGAGGTAAAAAAATGGTTGTTCTTTTAAATTCAGTAGTTCTAATATCATGAAACAAAAATGCTATGTGTGTGTGTGTGTGTGTGTGTGTGTGTGTGTGTGTGTGTGTGCGTGCGTGCGCGCGCGTGCGTATGTATATATGTATGCATGCATGCACGTACGTACTAGTGGTTAGCCCGTCAAAAATGACGTGTTAATTTTAATTTTTATCAATTTACAATGTATGCAAAGTCGATATTATTTGTATACTTAAAAGCGTCTCTAATTTCTTTTATTTAAATTATACTCATTTTAATTATTTAAAATTATGCAATATCAGCACTATGATCCATTTAAGGATTTTTTCTTAATTTAAATAAAATCTTGTTTGGAAATTTGTGTTAATTTTCTCCCCTAGATGGCACTGCATGTCAATGTAAGTTTAATATTTACTATGTTTTGTCTAGTACTCTCGTGGCAGGCAAACAGGAAAGTTTGAGCGTATGTAAGCTCTCATCTTTAATAATTCTTTGAATAAAATTGTATATATGTAGAAATAAATAATGTAGATTTTAGAAGATTGATGTTTTTCTTCATGCACCTTCTACCACTCAACCACGGATGTAATATGGTGCATATCGGCTGTGAACTGGAACTGAATTTTTTTTTGATTGGAATGGACACCTGCTGTGCTTGAAAAAAAAAATGGCTCAACGGATTCCTTCAGCTTTTGGATGCTGAATGGAAATAAGAATTTTTCTTCGGATTAGCTGTTCTTACTATTACGGATACCTTAATTAAAGGTAAGGTCTTTTATAATATTGAATATGGATAAGATTGCAAAAATCATAGAAAAAAGAAGCACAGTAAGAGCTAATATAACGAAGTTGATAAAAAAGATTCAAACTTTGAATTATGAAGATGAAACTGTTGAAAATCTAACAGAATTAATTGAGTTGTTAGAAACGAAAGAAAAAATACTTAAGGAGTATAATTTAGAAATTGAAGATCTCATATCGGATCCAGTTAAATTTAAAACCGAAATTGCTCAATCGGAAGAATATGATGAAAAAATTATTACGGCTAAAATTAAACTCAAAAATAAAATTAAAGAAATGAATAAAAGGGACGATCAAAGTTCCCATGGAAGTAATAACACCTCAAATGTTACTGAGCATAATTTTACGGCATTAAAATTGCCTAAATTAGAAATTCCGCGTTTTTCTGGTGATTCTAATTTCATGGAATTCCTTAACTGCTTCGATAGTGCAATAGGATCGAACGATTCCCTAACTAAAATTGAAAAATTTCAGTATTTAAAGTCCTTGCTTTCTCCCCCCGCCTATAATGTGGTTGCTGGATTCGAATTAAATGAAAAGAACTACGATTCTTGCCTTGAACTTTTAAAGCAGCGTTATGGTCGTACTGATTATAATATTAATTTGTATATCTCCAAATTACTTAACTTAGAACCGGTAAGAAATTCCTCTTATGTAAAAGGATTGCGCAAATTGTATGATGAGATAGAGGTAAACATAAGAAATTTACGCGCACTAAATGTAACCGAAGGATCGTATGGTCATCTATTAAATCCCCTACTCTTAAAATTGTTACCCCAAGATTTAGTTTTGGAATTTCACCGAAAACGAAATAAGGAAAAGAACTGTGAAACTTCGGATATTATGACTTTTTTGAGAAATGAAGTCGAATCAAGGGAAATTTGTGAAACTGTAATGAATTCTTCCAAGGTTTGCGAAACTAAACGCACCTCTTTTCAAAGTTATCAAACGGGACAAACGTATCATAAAAATTATTCGAAACCTAAACATTTTTCAACCGCTGCAACATTACTTGCACCAGTAAAAAATACATGCATATTTTGCGAATTAAACCACGAATCCATAAATTGTAGGAAATTTGATGTAGAACAAAAAATTAGTAAACTTAAGTCTGAAGGACGATGCTGGGCGTGTTTCAAGCCCAAACATACCAGCGGAAGCTGTCGATTAGGTATTTCGTGTGAAATATGTTTTTCAAAATTTCACCATAAATCAGTTTGTAGGAAAAATGGCAAACCTTCTAATGGTCCGGTAGAGCGTAGTAAGGAAAATTGTAATAATTCGCGTAGCTTAAATTCTAATGAAACCGAAAATGAAAGGACAAGCTCTACTTCTGAAGTTATAAGTTCTGTTTCTCAATGTAATCTTAATACGAACTGTTCTAAAAATGTTTATTTGCAAACTTGCACTGTCTTAGCTAAATCGGAAAATAAATCTTGCTTATCAAGATTAATGTTTGATAGTGGAAGTTCGCGCTCTTTTATAAGTGAAAATTTAGCGAATAAATTAAATTTAAAAACTATTCGGAATGAAGTTTTGTCAGTCTATTCTTTCGGAATGAAAAGCCCAACAGATAAAGTTTATCGAGTTGTTGAATTAACACTCGAAAGTACAAATTCTCCTTTTCGAAAAAATCAGGAATTATTTGTGTCTAGGACTATTACAGGTGCTACCGTTAAATACCCAGACGAAAAAATAAAAAACTTAATGCTGAAAAGGAATTTGCGGTTAGCTGATGATTCCGCTAGCTCAAAGAATATAGATATTCTTTTAGGGGCAGATGTTTGCTGGGAACTAATTTATCAGGAAAAGATTCCTATTAATAAACATTTATCAGCTTTGAATAGTGCATTCGGTTGGTTAATTACTGGAGCAGACAAAAACGAAAGTAGTTGTTCTGAGAACATGATTATTGTGAATAATGCGATTTCAAATGATTTGCGAATGTTCTGGGAAATTGAAGAATTTCCGAATGAGACTAAAAATTTATCGGAAAAGGAAAATCAATTAATCAAAAGTTTTGAAGATTCTTTAAAATTTAACGGAGAGCGCTATGTTTGTAAATTAATGTGGAAAGATAATGTGGGACCACCTCCCGAATTGGACTCTAATTATGAGGTGGCGAGCAGACGCTTTAATTCATTAAAAATTAAATTGGATAAAAATCTTGAAATTTCTGACCAATATAAAGAAATTGTATCGGATCAATTGGAATGTAATATTGTGGAAAAATGTATTGATGAGGATTTAAACTCAGGTTACTACATGCCGCACAGGGAAGTTGTAAGACAGGATAAACAGACTACTCGCGTTCGTATGGTTTATGATTGCAGCTCTAAAGCAAATGACAATAAAAATTCTTTGAATGATTCACTTGAATCTGGAGTTAACCTTTATCCAAATTTATTAGATGTAATACTTAAATTTCGGGAAAATCAAGTTGCATTTTGCGGAGATCTAGAAAAAGCTTTCCTTATGATAGAAATTGCGGAAGAGGATAGAAAGTATCTAAAATTTTTGTGGTTTTCGGACGACCCGAATTATTCGGTACAAACACTTCAACTTAATCGTTTACCATTCGGATTAACGACGTCTCCGTTCGCGCTAGCTTGTGTTTTGAAATTTCACATTAGGAAATTTAAAGATGATTATCCTGATTGTTATGAAATGTTAAATTCTCTGTATGTCGATGATTTGTACGATGGAGCTAAAAATGCTCAGGATGCCTATAAGTTAACATCTTTGGCAATAGAAATATTACGCATCGCTGGATTCAAATTGAGAAAATTAAAAACTAACTGTGAGGAACTAAATAAACTTTGGCGTGAAAACGGGTATGAGGAAAATATGGATTTTGGACTTGGCGAAGGGTTCTTGGGATTAAAGTGGGATCATATTAAGGATGAAATTAAGTTAGATTTAAAGGATGTTAGGGATCCCCTGGAATTTGGAATCACCAAGCGACATGTGCTAAGCATGATTTCTAAAATATTTGATCCTTGCGGACTAATTAGTTCTTTTGTAATAAGAGTTAAAATTCTCATGCAAGAAATGTGGCAAAGGGGTCTAAATTGGGACGAAAACTTGCCAAACGACTTAGAAAAGAAGTGGGGAACATGGTGTTCTGAACTTGTTGAACTGGAAAATTTCAACATTCAACGTAAACTTTTTTCGACAGAAGACGTTAGTGAAGTTTCTCTACATATTTTTGTGGACGCTAGCCCTAAGGCTTATGGGGCTGTGGCATACCTCCGATACTTTACAACTGAAGGAAAAATTAAAATTAGTTTTGGGATTTCGAAAAGTAAAGTTGCTCCTCTAAAATCTTTAACTTTAGCAAGATTAGAGTTGATGGCAGCACTCGTAGGTGCTCGTCTAGGTAAATATATTCAGAACATTTTTCCAGCCTTCACTCAAAAAATATTTTTTTGGAGTGACTCCAAAATAGTGCTCCACTGGGTGAAAGGTTCGTCTAAAGTTTGGAAACCTTTTGTGGCAAATCGGGTGGCTCAGGTACAAGCACTCTCTCTACCTCAGTGTTGGAATTTTTGCAGTGGATCGGAAAATCCTGCTGACCTTACTACCAGAGGAGAATCTGCAAAAATGATCCTTTCGAGTTCTTTGTGGTGGACAGGCCCTCCTTGGTTGTCTCAACCGGTTCACCTGTGGCCTGGTGAAAGCTCCTCCAACCGACCTGATGACAATTGTAATGAAGAGCTAATTTCGAAGGAGCTTCGAACTGTAGCAGTGAATACTGTAGCCTTGACTGAACCAATTCTAGATTTGACAAAATACAGTAGTTTTTTAAAATGTCTGAGAATTTTTGCATGGATAAAACGATTTGCAGCTAGAGCGAGAAAAGTAACATCTGAAAGCTGTCCTCTTTCTGCTCATGAACTCGAAGAAGCCGAACAGTATTTTATCCGGAAAATCCAAAGTGAACATTTTTCAAAGGAAATTAAATCTCTGAAATCTAAAAAACCTATTTCCTCAGACTATAACATTTTTTCCTTGGCCCCATTCCTGGATGAAAATAATTTGATTAGAATAAAGGGAAGAATGAACGAGGCAGAATTTACTTTAGGTGAAAAACACCCTATTCTACTACCAAAAGATTCCCGATGGACTGAATTAATAGTGTTACATATTCACAATAAAATGCTTCATGCTGGGGTTGCTGCGACACTATCAAAAATACGTCAAAATTTCTGGATAATTAAAGGAAGGCAGTTAGTAAAAAAGGTCATCCATAACTGTCTAATCTGTAGAAGATATTCTGCGAAACCTGGAAGTCAACTTACCGGACAGATTCCAAAAGATAGATTAAATGAAACTCCCGCCTTTTATACTACTGGAATTGACTTTACTGGTCCTGTTTATGTGAAGGAAGGAAAAGACGTCGTGAAAAGTTACATTGCTCTCTTCACGTGTGCTGTAACACGAGCAGTACATCTTGCTTGTCTCTGACTTGTCAACAAGTAAGTTCATATTAGCTCTAAGACGTTTTTTGTCAAGGCGAGGAAACCGTCGCATAATTTATTCCGATAATGCCAAAACTTTTAAGTGCGCTAATAAAGATTTCGATTATTTTGATAAAATTGTTAAAGATAAAAGTCTTCAAGACTTCATTTCTTTGGAAAGAATTGCATGGAAATTTATCGTAGAACTCGCCCCATGGTGGGGAGGTTTTTACGAGAGATTGATGAGAACAATTAAAGAGCCTTTGAGAAAAATCCTCGGACGATCTCAATTAACCTTTGAAGAACTAACCACAATTTTGGCTGAGATCGAAAATGTTCTCAATCAGAGACCCCTAACCTACATCTATAACGACGCCAATGAGCCTGAACCTCTGACACCAGCTCATTTTTTGTTGGTGGGACACAACATAAAATATCCTTTCAATTTTGCTGAACTTTTCAATACTAATTCGTCCAGAGTTTCCTTGGTTAAACGCAAGATATACCAAACAAAACTCCTACAGCAGCTTTGGACAAAGTGGAAAACACAATATTTGTCAAATTTAAAGAATTTTCATGTGTTCAACACTTCAACCTCTAAAGAAAATTTCAAGGAAGGCGAGGTTGTACTCATTGAAGGTACAAACAAATCAAAGTTTTTATGGGACCTAGGTCGCATTACCGAGGTCTTTCAGGGTCGTGATGGACTCGTTAGGTCATGCAAAGTAAAAACTAAAAACACTGAACTTAGAAGACCTATTCAACTTTTGTATCCTCTGGAACTGCCGAACTGAAAAAAAAAACAAAACTTTTTGCTATTTTAATTTCTTTCTCTTTCTTTTTTTTATATTAGATTATCTATTATAATTGCTAAGTTACTTTCAATTTCAACTCTTAGTTTGAATTCTCATAATATTTGTTTTCATTGTTTTGAATATGAATGTCATATAATTTTATGTTTTTCTTTGTGATAATTTTAGCAAATTATCAGGTGGGGAGTGTTTGGAAATTTGTGTTAATTTTCTCCCCTAGATGGCACTGCATGTCAATGTAAGTTTAATATTTACTATGTTTTGTCTAGTACTCTCGTGGCAGGCAAACAGGAAAGTTTGAGCGTATGTAAGCTCTCATCTTTAATAATTCTTTGAATAAAATTGTATATATGTAGAAATAAATAATGTAGATTTTAGAAGATTGATGTTTTTCTTCATGCACCTTCTACCACTCAACCACGGATGTAATAAATCTGAACTCACATAACATCACTTTACTTAATTCTATTACATGTATTAATTATGAAATATTAAATTCTGTCTGTTAACAGTCTGCTGCACGCATTCGGTTTAGCGATTCCTGACTTTGTCTTGAAAGCCATCTACATTTCCGTTCACTGGCCTTTCGACGCTTTCTAGCAATGGGACTTTCGTCAACATTCATTTTAAATGTAATACATTGCGCCTTTTAACATCACTTTACACCTTATTAACATCTACTATCAATACCCAAAATTTATAGAACAGCAAAAGATACCATCAGCTTTTTTGTAATTAAAAATCGTTGCCATTCTGCAAGCAAACGATAATCAAAATTGATACGCGTTATAAAATAAATTTTTTAACACAAATATAAATAACAACAAATAGTTATTTAGTGTGCTACCAGCCAAGCCACTACAAGTTGTTTTATAATTTTAATTCATAAATTAACACGCGCCGAATATAAACCATTGAGGTGTACGGTATTTTTTATTTAAAGATGTTACAAGTTGAAAAATATTTTTATATATTTTGATCAAGAGGAAAGTATAATATCTATATATAAAACAGTTCCGTAACTGACTGACTGATATATAACGCACAGACCAAACCGCTGTACCTAAAGGGCTGAAATTGCGCATGGCGATTCTTCTTATAGTGTAGGGGTGTAAGAGAGATTTTTGAAACATTCTTCTTGGAATTTTTTAAATTAAATTTTTAAACTGTTTTTGAAGCATTCTTTAAAGTTTACATTTAAAATAATAATCGGAGGGTGATAAAATTTATATCACGAGAAAGATCATAAAAATTCCTTTAAAACGAAATTTTTTTCTAATCTTTACCTCTATTTTCTGATTTTTGGTGAGTTTTTAAATATTAATTTTTAGAATTTAATTTATTAAATGCTGATCACGTGGTTTCTTTTCTTTTTGATACTTTAAATTAATTTATCGTCACATACATAACAACGATATAAATTGACAAAATAAATATATTTTTTTCTTTCTAATGCGGCAGACGATTGGACATTATCCAATTCTTTTACATTATTTTGTCTATAAAAATATCCGTTACGATTTTTTTATAATTTATTTTTTGCATTAATTGCATACGTTGACCATAGTATTTAATTTGAATGCACTCCGTAGCGAAGTACGGGTTTTTAATATCACTACGCATGCGTCGAGGTTGCAACTTTCCGAAAATACTAAATTTGACATTTTTGTAATATCTGGTTAAAATATATATATTATATCGTTAAAATAAAAATAAAGATATTAAAAAAATAATATAATTAAAAACTGTTGTACTCTGAAAAAGATTCTCTGATTCAATTTTTCTTAAATTAACGACGATGAATGAATCACGGTGAATGAATGATTCTCTCGTGTTTACATTTTCAAGTTCTGAGTATATAAAATGTATACTTCTTATTAATTTAAATGAAACACTATGATAACTCGAAAGGTGGCGGAAAAGAGATAATTCTCTAATAAATATAAATATCACAACGAAAATGCGTTACAATGAAAGGATATTTCATGCTGAGAACAATTTTAAACTGTTGCGAGCTGTTTTGAAACTGTCGTAACCGTTTATTACAGCTGTCTAAAAATCGAAATAAAGTTGATTTGTGTCTATATTGCGTTGTTTCTAATAAATTATTTGGGTTTAGATAGCAAATAATCCTTTTTAACTTGTTAAGCCTAATTCATAAAACAAAATGGATGCCATAGGCTGATATATTTATGAAGCGGTCGCTTCATAAATATAGACTTCATACACTTGAAGTGTTCCAGATAGATAGATCTGTGCTATTATTAGGATAGATGCATAATTTGCTATTTCGAGCGATTAAGGGGTAAAACGATCGTCTAGCTGCTCGAAATTTAATCCTACTCTGTATGATGTGGTGTGAGTCTTTTATCAAGATGGACGCCGAGATATTTAACAGTGTCTGACCAGGGGATAGTAGTGTTACCTACTTTGATATTAATATTACGATAAGATGAGTTATTTTTATCAGTGAACATGACAGCTACGCATTTATCGGTGATGAGTTTCATTTGTTGAGCCAGGTGGAGATGCGAGTTATGTGTTTGGTAAGAGTGGTAACAGCGTATTTAACATTTTTATCGGTATGGTAAATGGCGGTGTCGTCAGCGAAGATGGCTAGGTTAGAATTAATGGTAAATCGTTGATGTATAAGTTGAACAATTGAGTTGATAAAATCGCGCCTTGGGGAACTCCACTAAGAATGGGTTTTATATTATTAATTTTGACTTGGAAGGTTCTATTGCTAAGGTAAGAAATGATTAACCTGGTGATGTGCGGGAGAAAGTTATAGTTGATTATTTTATGAATTAAACCGGGGATGTAAACTTTATCGAATGCACGTTGAATGTCGAGGAAAAGGGCAGCAGTAGAATTTTTGTTTGATTTGGTTTTGGCTAGGTGTTCAGTTATTCTATATACTTGATGGGACCAAATTGATATGGGACGATGATATTATTTTCATTAAGGTGGAAGTCAGGTGGTTTTCCAGGTTTTTGGATGGGAACAATTATAGAATTTTTCCATCGCGGGGGAAAATGAGAAACCCGGTGCGTAACTTTCATTTTATACAGAGTTTGAAATGCCGTTTCTCCCTCCTACGTCGTTCGATTGCACGTAAATGTTAATAATTTTCATATCCCAGAATCTTCTTCCTGTAATGCGAATTTAACGTTTGTATCATACCTCCTTCATGGTATTGCAATTTTAAAGGCCATTGTGATGAAGCGCTTTCGATTTTAAAGAAAAATTAAAATTTTTAGAGAGATAAAGTGATCGAAGGCTGTTTTCATCACATTTTAGTTAGAATGCTAGGAAGCCGCCTTTGATTAGAGGACGGAACAGTCGTCTTTACGCATTAGCCAATTTAAAAGCGGCGGTGCGCGATAGGGGGTAGTTTGATTGCAGACGCAGATAAGGAGATGACACCAGGGTTTGACATTAAAGTAAAATACCCTGTTGTAAACAAATTTATTGGGTCTGTTTGGAAGGTAGACCGCAAAACACGTGGACTGGACTTTGGGTGGTCTGTTTTATGACGCAAGGAAGGCGTGCATGGGTTATGGGATTATCCAATCAAAGAAATGAAAATTGATGCTAAGTGGTGGATTTTTGAAAGCTTTCCTGAATGGATTAGGAGTCACGAGAAGGCGTGGACATTGTTAAAAAAATAAATAAATAGAAGACTTAGAGTTTTTTTTTTGAGGATTCACTTTGCATGCGGGCCCGGGTTCCCTTTCCCCAGTGCTTAGCATCGCAGGTGATGAAGTGTTGTTATTTTAACTGTCGAGGAACAGTTGAGCTTGCCCGGGAGTTTCCCGAAGAAATATGACGTTTATCGGAGCAGAGATCCGGTTGATGTATCCCGGTATGAGAGCCTCCTGATCCTGAGACTAGAATTTGTTTTTGCTGATGACGAAAATATGGTTGCTGGCTTCACCGATAAATAATTTGAGAATGGAGGTGGAGAGAATGGCGTTTTCCCGTTGGTGTTCCGATTGAGTCATCCAGAGATGAAGGGAGCAGAAGAAGCAGACGATAGATGCCTACAACCGTAAAAAGATTTTGAGTGCATGCTACCCGAGACAGAAAGGAGATCCCAAGTCCAATGATGAGATCATCACACGTGTTCCAGTGCGGTCAGCATCCAATCGAGTGAGTGTCAAATCATTTTTGTCTTGTTTAGACCCAACCTCGAAAATTTGAATGATTTAGTGCGGGATCAATGTTTGTTTTTTTTTAAATATAGATTTTGAGAGAGAGTAGTTCTTTGCCGTACGTAAAATAAATAAATTTATGCTCCCTGAATCCAAAAAGTGTAGGTTTAATTAAATACATGTCATTCGATATGAATCGAGGAGAAAATGCTAAAAGATTAGTAAAATGTGTAAACTGTGTACGAAGATTTGGTGATTCGGTTTTTGAGTTAAATTGTAAATAGATAAGGTTGTAAATAAATCAATTTTATTTTGTTACATTGTAGTCAGTCATCTTTGTTTTGTGTAGTATTTTTTAAAGGAAGGTTTTAGAAGCAAAGTTTGTCTGACCTGTTCGGTTGCAAATCTGTCTTGAGCTTTGGGTTGTATTTAACCAAATAAATCTTAAAAACACAACGCACCCAAATACCTATTACTTATAAATAATTTGTACTAACACAAATAATTTACGAATCACGCCCAAAAGATAAATACACTGCTGGCCACTGTAAATGCAACACCCTGAAGGAAACATGCAAATAACATGAAATTTACAACATGCATTAGCGGAGGTGAGATATGCAAATGATTAGAATTTTAGCGCAGACGCACATCACGCGCGCCTGTGGCGCCACTTCAAAGCGCTATTTAAGGCTTGGAGATTTCGACGATTTCACGTTCGGCAATTGTGTTTTTCTTGTGTTTTTTTCAAAAAAACGATCAATTATGCCTCGTCGAAAACAGCGATCATCTTTTGATCAAGTATCCGAGTTCGACAGAGGAAGGATAGTGGCCTACCGAGATTGTGGATTATCTTTCAGGGAAATCGGTAGTCGTGTTGGACGAAACCAAACAACTGCAATGCGGATATGTGATTGTTGGATGCAGGAGTGTACGACGGACCGGCGTGTTCGATCGCATCCACCTCAGCGCACCACTTCACGTGATGACAGGCAAATTATGCACATGGCAGTGACGGATCGCTCAGTCACATCACGAACCATAGCACAGCACATGCAGTCTGTAACGCATCATCCAGTGTCTGCGCGTACCATTCGACACCGTTTACAGCAGAGTGGTCTGTCCGCAAGACGTCCATTGCTTTGTCTACCCTTGACACAGAACCACAGACGTCTCCGCCACCAATGGTGCGATGACAGAAGGATGTGGACGGCAGAATGGAATGAAATTGTCTTTACTGACGAGTCACGCTTCTGTCTGCAACACCACGATGGTCGCATTCGAGTCTGGAGACACCGTGAAGAGAGGATGCTGAACAGCTGCGTTATGCACCGCCACACTGGTCCTGCACCGGGTATTATGGTATGGGGCGGTATTGGATATCACTCTCGCACACATCTAGTACGCATTCCCGGTACTTTAAACAGCCAGCGTTACATCTCCGAGGTGTTGGAGCCAGTTGTCCTTCCTTACCTTCAGGGCTTGCCCACAGCCATATTTCAACAGGATAATGCGTGACCACACGTTGCACGCATTGTCCAACGGTTCTTCGTCAATCGCCAGATTGAATTGCTTCCCTGGCCGCCTCGCTCTCCGGATCTTTCGCCGATAGAAAACATGTGGTCCATGGTTGCTCTACGATTGACCCAGATTCCATCCCCAGCTGCCACAGCAGATCAACTTTGGCAACGTGTGGAAGCTGCTTGGTCCGCTGTACCCCAAGAACTCATCCAAAGTCTCTTTGAATCAATGCCGAGGCGTGTGGCAGCGGTGATCTCCAACAATGGCGGCTACTCTGGCTACTGATTTTGGCAGGAACCACACTTCATAGAAGTCTATAAATTTGATCATTTGATACTTGGTCAACATGTTATCTACAAAATAAATTTTGTTGTGATATCTCTTGTCTTTCTTGGTGTTGCAATTTGGGTGGCCAGCAATGTATTTAAGACAGGCAACACGACAGCCATCAGTGTATTTATGAGAAAAAAATAGTGTCATAAAAGCTATTACTTTTAACAGTTACAATGTCAACAATTCCAGTATCTTCAAGCGAAAGTTTTCAATCGATGAAACTATTTCAGTCCACTTTATTGGTTCAAAAAGTGACATGGCCTAATTTGAAAGACTTGTTTAATAGATTCAATGACGCAAATCAAAAACTCTAAGGCGATGAGCTGAATTTAAGAAAATCAAAAACTGGGATTTTCGCGTTTGTGGCAAAACTTCTATAAAAAATATTTAGGAAGGGGGAGAATTCAACCAGTTTTCACATTTATTAGCAATAGAAAATGATGATTTATCTATTGTCAACATTTGGAGTCTCTCCATTCTTAATTCAACCAACAGTTCGAGCACATACTTAAAATGAACATACACGATAGGGTTTTCGACCCTTTTTCAGGATCAAACTCGGAAGAAGCTGTAAAATTACAAGAACTAATAAAAGTAACAACAAATGAAGAATTTAAATTTAAACACTGCTATCAACAGTTCTGGCTGTAAAAAGAGATACTGACACTTTACCCTGGATTATGGGCTGTGGCACAAAAATTTTTAATAACGTTTTCTTCATCCTATTTAGTGGAACGTGGGCTCAGTGCGATCAGTGTTTAAACATTTTTATTTACAACTAAAAACAGAAACCGACTGCAAATTGCTAATCGCGGGGATTTTAGCATGTTGCTGACTAAAACTGAGCCGAATATAGATAAATTGATTGCTGTGCACCAAGTTCATCCTTCTCATTAGTTTTACTGTTATTTGAAATATTTACAAAACGATTATAATCCTTCGTTATCTTAATTTCCCGTGTGTAATGGTTGATTTTAATAAATAAGTTTTTAATTTTAAGTTTCAAGTTGTCTTATTTACAACAACATATTTATTTACTATGTTCTATATAGGTAGAAAGATATATACATAAAAGGTCGAAAATTGCCATTGTATGTGTGTTTACTCGCATATGAAGGTAAATTTCCAGGGGGGCGGTGAGTAATTTTTTCTCTGAAAAGGGGGCGGTCGACGAAATAAGTTTGGGCATCCCTGCATTAAAATAAAGATAGTTTTTTTTAATGTAAGGAAATTTAATTATTATTTTTAAATTCTAAAAACAGAATGCTAGCTAATTTTGGATTATAAAAATAGTGGGAGGAAATTGCTTAACATAGGCATGTCTGAACATAGGCATTGAAGATTTGAGAGGTCAACTTATATACCTCTTTAATTGGCGATCTTAGTCTTGCTAATGCATGTATTTATCGCACATATGCATTACTACTAGACTCAACTTTTAAACTTGTTAAAAACTGATCGATATGATTTCCAACCATTGTACAGAAAGTACAATTTCTATTATCAAGTATTTTTAATATCTACCAAAAAAATTCCCTAATTTCCATAATTTTGGCAGCATCCAGTGAAGTGAAATGAATACTAAACGTAGTATGGTAGTAAGAACTGTGAAGGAACAACTCAACTCCCCTCTTTTTGTTTTGGGAAGATATAGAAAAAGGATGCGACCATATTGGCTGACGTGAGGAGCTGCATATGACTACTTAGTAGTATTTTCAATTATTTTATATGTTTGTGTAATGTGCTGCTTTAAAATGTAATTAAAGTTTGGCAGCTAAAAAAAGACATTTTTGTCTTCAAACCTCACTCATCGCCTTTACCCACTCTTGAAACGATGTGGAATTTCTACTGGTGTAGTCGGCAGGATAATGATGTCTTCTGTAGATTAAAATTTGATTCTTTTAATTAATTTTCAGAATTTATCTTTTCGTATATATACTTGTTCCTAAATAGTATGGCAATACTAAATTGCTATTGATTATTTTATTTGTTTACTGTTTTATCGGGATATATATGTATATATGTTTATAAATTTGTATGTATATTGTTAATATTAAGTGGGGGCTGCATAAATGAAGAGCTCTCACCGTTTCTTGTGTGTAATAGAACAAATACTTGTTTCGAGTTTTATTTTCTTTAGCAACATCGACATTACTGTGACGAATGTGCTTGCCCCGACGGGAGTAGTAAGAACCGTGAAGGAACAACTTAACTCAATTCTTTTTGGGGGGAGAGATAGCAAAAGAGATGCGGCCATGTTGGCTGACGTGAGGAGCTGCATATGACTACTTAGTTGTATTTTCGATTATTTTATATCTTTGTGTAATATGCTGCTTTAAAAAGTAATTAAAGTTTGGCTTTACCCACTCATGCAACGATGAGGAATTTCTACTATGGTATACACAAATATTCGCAGAATATAACGAAAAATTCTCGATTCACGTATGTAGAAAAGATGTCCTAATTACAAAATAAGACTGGTGACTCTTTGTTAAGCTTATATATTATATATTATCATATTTTAAAGTAAAATGACAATTATATTTTCAGCTTGACTTTCTTTTTTAACATTTTATAAGTTTACTTAAAACACCTAGAATATATACTTAAATTAAACTTGTGGCGTAACAGAAGCGCATAGCTACTTGATATCTCCAATGATGCTCACATTTGGGAATTGTTCATAGAGAACAACCCGCCTAAAGCAACTCGTTCTGATAAAAAAGCATATAAGTTCGAACTTAGCTAACAACTCAGTAGTATTAACTCAGTAGTATTTTTACCATGTTTTTATTAACTCACTTTCTTGTTTGTGTGTGTGTTAGTCCAGTACAAATATTGCAATCGATTTTTAACTAACTTCCCGACTAGCTAGACATTTGAAACTTTTAGAATAGCTCAGAACACGATGACAATGCATTATTTTAATACTTTTAGCCATCTTTAAGCAGAATTAATTGCATTTTCAGTTAATTTTGTTTTGTAGACTGGTGCGGCCATCTATCGACCGGGACGGGAATGAAAAGTTAAACTCAAGTTAACTTCCAATTAACTTAATTTTCTTTCAAGTTGATGGGATAATTCATCAAAAAATTTTTTAAAGGTATTTATTAATACATAGAATTATCAAGTTTATATGATTCAACAGAAAATTTTAAAACATGGTGTATAAAAAGTTCTTTTTATCTTGTAATTATTCACTGTTGATTTTGTGAAAAATACTACTGAGTAACTAACTAAGTGATCCTGTTATGGGTTGAGATTCATTAACATTTTTACGAAGTGTACCCTTTATGGATTTTCTGCGTTTTATGGGTTTCTGTGTACACATAAGCATCAAGTTGAACAGATAATCGGGTGTCCCACGTGGTGTTATTCCATTTTTCTTTCGCCTTTTGTTCATATATTAGTTCTCTATTTCCCTCTTTTCTCCTCCCTTTCATAGAATTTCTGTTGAGGGAAACGGCAACGTTATCACTGCCACTAGGTTTTTTATTGTACCTGAGGCTGGTGTGTAAAACTTCTCCCGAGGTAGTGGGATGTTTTAAACCTTTGATTTACAAATTGATTACCTTTTTTTTTACTATCTCTTCAGCAATATAACGCCAACAATATCTAAGAATAGCTACTTTACATCAAATGGCCTTCAACAGTTGAACCTCTAACTGTAAATATTTTTTGCATCTATTTGCTGTCAGTCGCAAAATATCTAAAAGAATATTCCTAAAGAAAATTATCAATAAATCAATATGGAGAAATCAAGAGACCTTTTACGTAGCAAAATAATAAATTGAGCGTTATAAAATTTATACCACGAGAAAGATCCTAAAAATTCCTTTAAAATGAGATCTTTTTCGAATCTTTACCTCCATTTTCTGATTTTTGGTGAATTTTTAAAGATTAATTTTTAGAATTTAATTTATTAAATACTGATCGTGATTTCTTTTTCTGGTACTTTAAATAAATTTATCGTCACTTGCATAACAACTAAATAGAGAAAAAAATATTTTTTTTCTTGCTAATGCGGCAGATGATAGGACATATTTTGTCTATAAAAATATCCCTTACGATTTTTTTATAAATATATATATTTTTTGTACATCAATTGTATATATTGATCGTCATATTTATTATAAATATATATATATATATATATTAGCATTAATTGCATACATTGACCGTTGTATTTAATTTGAATGTACTCCGTAGCGAAGTGCGGGTTTTCAGCTAGTAGATTCTAAAAATATTGATGACCTATTTGATGAACGTAAATTGTTGAACCAGGTAATTCAAAACCAAAGGGTGGGTTGTAGTTCAAGTTCTGAAAAAGTACCAGATACTATTGAAGAGAAGTGGAAAGCAATTTTTAAGGTGTATCAAAAGACTGATATTTCATGTTGCGATATTTCTAAAATGGTTGATGTGGCATTTAAAAATATATATAAGATGGTCGTCATCAGATGTGTGACATTGGAATTATCAGATGATGGTGAAGTGCGGTCACATAAAAATATTACTCGACATAGTTGCTGGTTATTCTGATAAAAAGAATGAAATGGGTGAAAGACAAGAGTCTATACATTTAGAAGTACTTCATATTTATTTAAAATAATCTAGACAGGTGAGGCTTAGGGCCGGTGGCTTATTGCCGTTTACAAGAAAGGTTACATAGTAGATCGTATCAGCCATGGAGGGTCAGGAGGCCGGGATCGAATCGCCGATATTCGCCGGACCGCTTTCCGCCTGCACGTCGGAGTCAGTGATGATGGGAGAGACATGCTTCTTCAACCAGGGCCTAGACGAGCTCTACTTCTGCCATTCCAAACGCCGCTCCTGTGCTGGTATGTGCACGTGTCTTGATGAGATAAACATCTGGAAAATTGGCGACCTAGCGCTCGCCAGCAAATTCCGCCAACGCTGTATTAACAAAGGATTATTATGTGTGTTCTACGAGGGGAAGGGGATAAATGGTGAATCTTATAGCCAATCGTTAGGCAACCCCTTTTGGGGGGATTACTGGAAGAATATACTGATAAGCGAGCAACAGTGAGATTGTGCAAAAAGGGTGCTTTTTGCGTGTTTTTCCCAACTGTCTGGGGAAAATATATTAATGTAGTAATCATGAGGGAACTGTCCCTAATTACGTTGTGTGGCAGTATGAACAATATGAATTATTAAAAGCGTTGAGTAGATTAACAGCAGTATTTGCAAGGTTATTGAAAGCGTTACAGTTGAGCGTTGAAAGCGTTACAGTTGCGGTGTCTTTGCTTGGGACATCTGCTCCAGTTGAGAGTTTTTTTCAATTATGGGGAACATTTGGTTTGCAGAAAGGGTTGACTTTCAGTATCTACTGTTACACATCTGCTAAATGTCAAAATTAGATCATAACTTTCTTGTTGTGAATTTTAGGATGTAATTAAAACAAACAAACCATTTCTGAAAAAAGTCATGTCTAGTGAAAAATACAACCGAATAAATAAAGATTAATGTTTCAGTAAACAGTTAAGTCTTTTAAGTAATTTCAAAAATATGTCCTGAGTTGGACCCCTAAAAATATGGTAAGCCTACTCATACGGAGCAACGCTGGCTCACCTAAATGGTGCTCCCATAAAAAAGTAGCCAGTGAAACTTCGAGGATCTTCATTGCCCAATGTCAAGAAAAAGTACCTACCGTCAGAAGATAAGTGCTGGCCGACAAAAAAAAAAAAAAGAAAAAAAAATGCAATCAAGAAAACTCGAAACTGTCAAATAAGCAAAATATACTTTTATTTTGAAATCTGACGTAAAGAGAAATCAGTTCATATCTCTCAGATAGCATAATAATAATAACTCTTGGAAATGACTTTAGATTGTTTTGTGTACAAAATAATCATATCTCCTCTTCGGGTGTTATCATTAGTCTGGACCTCCGCATGAAGAAGCCTAAAATTAAAAAAAAAAGTAATCATGAATCAGCGATAGGAATAAATGTATCAGTACTATCGTAAGTGAAAGCTCTTGAACATAAAGTTAAACACTTAAGATAAAATTATCCTAATACACTGCTGGCCACCCAAATTGCAACACCAAGACAGACAAGAGATATCACAACAAAATTTATTTTGTAGATAACATGTTGACCAAGTATCAAATGATTAAATTTATAGACTTCTGTGAAGTGTGGTACCTGCCAAAATCAGTAGCCAGAGTAGCCGCCATTGTTCGAGATCACCGCTGCCACACGCCTCGGCATTGATTCAAAGAGACTTTGGATGAGTTCTTGGGGTACAGCAGACCAAGCAGCTTCCACACGTTGCCAAAGTTGATCTGCTGTGGCAGCTAGGGATGGAATATCGGTCAATCGTAGAGCAACCATGGACCACATGTTTTCTATCGGTGAAAGATCTGGAGAGCAAGGCGGCCAGGGAAGAAATTCAACCTGGCGTTTGATGAAGAACCGTTGGACAATGCGTGCCACGTGTGGTCACGCATTATCATGTTGAAATATGGCTGTGAGCAAGCCCTGAAGGTAAGGAAGGATAACTGGCTCCAACACCTCGGAGATGTAGCGCTGGCTGTTTAAATTACCAGCAATGCGTACTAGAGGTGTGCGAGAGTGATATCCAATACCTCCCCATACCATAATACCTGGTGCAATACCACTGTGTCGGTGCATAACGCAGCTGTTCAGCATCCTCTCTTCACGGTGTCTCCAGACTCGAATGCGACCATCGTGGTGTTGCAGACAGAAGCGTGACTCGTCAGTAAAGACAATTTCATTCCATTCTGCCGTCCACATCCTTCTGTCATCGCACCATTGGCGGCGGAGACGTCTGTGATTCTGCGTCAAGGGTAGACAAAGCAATGGACGTCTTGCGGACAGACCACTCTGCTGTAAACGGCGTCGAATGGTACGCGCAGACACTGTATGATGCTTTACAGACTGCATGTGCTGTGCTATGGTTCGTGATGTGACTGAGCGATCCGTCACTGACATGCGCACAATTTGCCTGTCATCACGTGAAATGGTGCGCTGAGGTAGATGCGATCGAACACGCCGGTCCGTCGTACCCTCCTGCATCCAACGATCACATATCCACATTACAGTTGTTTGGTTTCGTCCAACACGACTACCGATTTCCCTGAAAGATAATCCACAATCTCGGTAGGCCACTATCCTTCCTCTGTCGAACTCGGATACTTGATCAAAAGATGATCGCTGTTTTCGACGAGGCATAATTGATCATTTTTTTGAAAAAACCACAAGAAAAACACAATTGCCGAACTTGAAATCGTCGAAATCTCCAAGCCTTAAATAGCGGTTTGAAGTGGTGCCACAGGCGTGCGTGATGTGCGTATGCGCTGAAATTCTAATCATTTGCATATCTCACCTCCGCTAATGTATGTTGTAAATTTCATGTTATTTGCATGTTTCTTTCAGGGTGTTGCATTTACAGTGGCCAGCAGTGTAGTTAACGGAAGGCAATTTTTCGCAAATAATCAAAATTTTGGTAAATAACCATATTTAAGGCCGATTCTAGACCTGTTACATAGATTTTTGACGGAGCAGTTTATTTACACTTTTTTGTTTCTTTTCTTTAATTGGGAGCTGTTTGGGACCTCGCAAAGATCAGCATGTCATTTACTTTTTCTCGCAGAAGTAGAATAGCTCTTAAAATCGGCAATGGCAGCTTTTTCAGTCCACAATAGAACGTAAAAATGACAACTAGTTTCGGGCTAGTCCTTCGCAGAGAATTTGTGATTCACCCGTGCCCTTTCTGATTCGTCAATGCAGAAGCAATCGCAGCTGGCGCAATGGTACCTTAAGAAGAACTAGTCGAAACTAGCTGTTATATTTTTTTTCCTGTCGTGAATTCCAGAAACTTTCGTTTACGATATCATTTTTGTCCTTAAATTTTCTAATTTTCTCCTTATAGTGCATTTGTGTATTAAACTTTACCCTTTGTAATTCGTCCATAGAGCTAATTATATCTTAATATTCTGCAACCTAAAGAAGGATTAATCTGAAAGTAGTCATCATTTTTGCGCTCTATTGTTAGCTTCAGAGGCCTTCATTTAAGCTTTCGTTGTTCTGCGTAACTTCTCCTTTGCGAGTATTTGTGACTCACCAATGCCTTTTGTAATTCGTCCAAAAAGACAATCAACTCATTTGCATTGCGACCTGAAGAATGATTAGTCCGAAATTAGTTGTCTTTTTTACGATTTTGCTATACTTGTTATAACTAGTTGTCACTTTTTACGTCATAACTTCTGTCGTAAATTTCAGAAGCCTTCAGTCACGATTTCATTGTCCTCATTGGGACAATCACATTTAATACTCTGTGACCCGAACAAAGACTAGTTCGAAACTAGTTGTCATTTTAAATTTTATTGGGAATTTCAGATGCTTTCATAGCTTTTCAATACCTATTGTTCACTCTGACTTTCTTGAAAGTAATATAGCTCCCAGAATATTTTCATGGTTGAATGAAACAGGATATCAAGAGAATGGGTACTGCAGAATTTACATAGAATTAAGGGTGGTTCTTTGAAACCTAGATACAGGAACTAAAACCTTAAGAATAACGGGGGAGGTTACGATAAAAGATAAACATACGGCACTTTCTTAACTTTTTTTTTTTAGTAATATTTTGATGCGTTTTGGTCTTTTAATGCGGAGGAAAGTTTCGGGACCTGGGGCACTTTGCCCTAGGCCCCCAACTGCCGGAGGGGCCCCCCAAAAAATTTTTTTTATTTATTTATTAGATTTTCTCCGAAAGAAAATTCTGAAACTTGTACTTTACTTCAAAATTCAAAATAATTTCCTGAAAAAAGGGGCCCCCCAAAAAATTAAAAAAATTATTCGATTAATCAGATTTCTCTTAGTACAAAATAGTCTTCTGAAAAATAGTCTTGGGGCCCCCAACAGAAGTTTGCCCCAGGCCCCGTAAAGTCTCTCGGTGGCCCTGGTCTAGTTATTACATTCAATTCTTCTGTAATTTAGCTATCAATAGCCAAATATCTCAAAAATTATTTTTTTTGGAGTTACTTAGTTCTTGCACACAGGTGATAATATTTTCTGAAGGGCGGATCTGGAAAGCCTACCATTGAGACGTTTTCGAATGCAAACTTCTATAAGGCATGGGCAGAAATGTAAACAAACTACATAAGATGATTGCCTGCGAAGGCTTGAAGGTGGCAAAAGCAATAAGGTGGTAGAATCCGCCTTTGGCACGAATGCCAGACTATTTTATTGGCTGTGAGAAGGAAAACGTCTATTCTCTTTCGTTAGTTTTTTAGTTCAAAACATCTGTGCAAACACTTTGTTAAATCTTCAAGCAACTAATAACACATTTAGAGTTTTTTTTTCATGATAAATAGCCCGCATGAAATACCAAGTAAAGAAATGAAAAGATTTTTTTTCCAACGCCATAGCTACTTTGTTCTGAACACAGCGACTTATACACACTGTGAATTTTTAGTTACTTTATTATGGGAGCACCATAAAAGTAAACCACCACAGCTCCTCCTGATGTAGACGGGAACGTTCATTCCTTATCCGGGATTCGAACTCAAGCCCACTCCATGGACGCCCGATCCTGGACACATTGCATCCGGAGCAATGCATTACGTTACTACGTTGGCTTCGAGATTGTTGACATGGCTTGTGATTGGTTTGACGTATCATGTGATCAATGAATTGAGATCTGTGATTGGTTAAAATTTTTAACGCTTACGCTACATAACGCTCCGATTTTAGTAGGAACAGGCCGATACGCTAACCACTATACGATGTGTGTGTGTGGGGGGGGGGGAGCGACGAGCTGAGAACCATAAATATCATCTTAAATGGTTCTTTCCTTTGCCTCGGCTGCGGCATCAGCTGTCCATGTTTTACACATCCAAAGTGCATTGATTTACCCCTAAAACAGTTTCGTGCACCGTCACTTATACAACCACGTGTGTTGTATCTCTATATTATTATCATATTATCTATGTATCGTGAGCTCTCAAACTCATTAAGTTGCTTTTGGCAACAAGTTTTAATTACTGCTTGTAAAACGATATATACATATATATATATATATATATATATATATATATATATATATATATATATATATATATATATTAGTTAAGATGTTCTTTTTTATATGTGATATGTGACTTGTGAATTCATGGCTCCAAGATTTGTGTTGTATTAAAATGTTCAATGCAGCGATTCTCCAAGAGATGATGCTGAGCGTGGAGTTTTTCTTTTGTCTGTAAATAGAATGCCAGTAGCACTTTGGTTTTTGTCATGGTAAGAGATATGAGAAAAGGCTGAAAGCCAACTGTCATCTCTTGTACAATAAAGAGGGGTAAGTAAATACCCATATTCGAAAATTTTGTCTTTTGTATTGTACTATATATATCAAACATTACTGAGAGACTTTAAACAAACTGAGGGCACTATTCTGACGGGTAGTCAAGAAATTGTTTGTGCCAGAATCCCACAACGTGAAAAAAGAATAGGGCAAAATGTGAATGCCATGTGTGCTACACGTGAAGCTCTGGTATGCATTTCTTTATAAGTATTAGTAATCTATGCGTTTAACTACAAAATTTTTACCCTTCGTATATGCACAAGTTGAGATGTGACATGCTACGTGCAACTGCCTTATAGAATGAATATTACAAGTAGTTGTACTTATTACTTTATGAGGGGACTTATACGTTACTAATCGCTAAATACTTAAATAAGGAAAACGCAAAATTTCCAGCAGTCTTAACCACACTCATCACCACAGTCTATGTAGATGTTTTTTGTTGACAAGCAGATTTTTCAGTGGGGATTATAGATATCCCCCTGACTGTCAGTCTACGAATTGACTCTATACGCATAAGCTTGGATCGACCTGATTTGACCTGGACTGTTCCAGTTTTATGGCGAATTTCTAAGCTTTTTTGAATTGTCTGAAGGGATGATTGCTAACGAATGCCGGTCCTCTAATGCCTACTCCACACCAAAGGCGACGGAGACGAAAATCATGTATTATCGTTGTTGCGCATGCGTATTACAAACAAATTTTCACTCCGCCGGTTCGAATCCGTCTCTGCGGTTTCAAGTTGGTAAAAGTTCAACTTTTGTCTCTGCCGCCATGCTCGACAGCCAATCAGAATAGAAAGTGAAGATTACGCACATGCGCAAATAAATTGCCTCTTCTCCCCTCCCCGTCTCCTAGCGGTGTGAAGGCTTTCATGACAGCCACAGAGACAGGTGGTAAAATGTGTCCGTCTTTCGTTGCTGTCGCCGTTGGTGTGGAGTAAGCATAAATGTGAAACAAGGAAAATCGCAAGAAAGGCGTTGGGGGAAAATGAAATGCGCTCTTCAAGCTTTTAAAGAGCCCCCAATATTTCTGATTATCAGTTCTAAACCGAGTTATGGAATATATTTTCTTCATACTATGTATTTCTATTGTTACCGAAAAAATGTATTTTCCGATTATTAACAATGAATAGCTTGGTTTTAGAAAAAAACAAAAGGAGAAAAACTGGTTTTTCTCATTTTGTCTCATTTGGGGAAAACCAATTTTTTTTTGTCTTTCCCTAATAAGTAATTATTGAGCAGAATGCTCAATAATTTTGTTTCTTGCCTCTAT